>CAKALG010042264.1:2571-12969 GCA_916700815.1 Helicolenus hilgendorfi
CATGTGTTCGTAAAATTTAAAATCACGCAGGAAGTCCACGATAGCTGACTTCCTGTTGGCCGAAAAAATCTCAAAAATATTTAGTCCAGGTATGAGGACGTGAGCAATGACATACTTGAATTTCGTGAAGATTGAAGAAACTCTTTCTGAAAAGTGCCTACTTGCCACACCCGAGCACGAAAACCATATCAGTTAACTATTTCACGCACTTCTGACACGCGTGCAAAATTTCTCAAAAAGTTAGGTACCCCAAGCACCTCGTTTTTATGCTCAAAGACATAATAGAATAATAATAATAAGAAGAAGAATCATTTGAAGAACAATAGGTCCTCGGACCCGACGTTGTCGGTGCTCGGGCCCTAATTATAATATTTATGAATAACTACCGTTACACACAAATTATGCTGATATAGAATCTATCTCCAAAAAGACATTACTGTGTCTACTACCATCAGCAGCAAGTGATTTTCACACTTCTCTGTGATCTGATCAAGGGACCAAGTCCTTTAGTCAGTTTCATGGAGGGAGTCATTATGAACCAAAACCCTCTCATTTGTTGTGCTCTACAACTGAAGCCATTTTTACCACCTTAAACGAAAAATACATGGTTTTTCAGCTGGCACATTTAAAAAAATTTAGTGTACCCTTGCTATATTCTCAAGATCATCAACCCTGCCTTTAATAGATTTTTAGCATTTCGTTCATCGTATTGAGTCTTTTGGACTGTGTGTGCGCATAAATGTTAGCCAGGTTTCTAAGTTTATATTGTCGAGAAATACAGTAACTTGAATCTTTTTGAAGAGGAAATTTTCCTTAAAGTATAAGAGGTATTATGGGCAAATCCTGAGTCTCACGTGACTGTGTGAGCAGGATGTCTGCAGAGAGCCAACTGTTTCTTGAGGAGTGTTTCATCAGAGACTCTCTCCTCCCATCTGTCAGGTCCCAGTGCAGACATGTTTTTTTTTAATTCATCACCTCCTGCTAAATTCATCACCTCTCACCACCAAGAAACTGAATACATGGATTATTATTTCATGACATGCACTTGATATTGTGCTCTTCATTTCGGTAAAGTTCAGTTCAAACTATGAAATCACCTTTGTACTCAAGGTTGTATTTTTGGATCTTTCGTTATAAAAAGAAAAGTGATTCAGAAAACTACTCAGATCCAATGTGATCAGGTTAATTCAAGACTTATGAAAGCAACGATATGTGGCTTAATGGCAAACAGACCCAAGACGTGAAGTACAGATTACATAGTTGACAAATTCTATTGGACTCACTGTTTAAAGACACTGTACTGTCTGTATAAGGTACATTTCAAAGGTCTCCATGGACATTTTTGTTTTGTGTGTAGATTTATAGCTGGGGAAAAACACTAAATTGCATTTGCCTATCAAAGCCTAAATGCATAAAATATATAGTCAGTAAGGTATTAAACACTTTAATGTAACTTAACACAAGGACATTTTTGCATGTTTTCCCTGTGTTAGCGTGGGTTTTCTCCGGGTTCTCCGGCTTCCTTCCACAGTCCAAAGACACGCAGGTTAGGTTAATTGTTGACTCTAAATTGCCCGTAGGTGTGAACGTGAGAGTGAATGGTTATCTGTCTCTATGTGTCAGCCCTGTGATAATCTGGCGATCTCTTCAGGGTGTACCCCGCCTTCACCCACTGTCCATTGTCCAATCCAATGAATGGATGGATGGACAATGACATTTACCGAGTTATGTTTTTTTGTCTGTCCGCTTGTCCCCAGTACCGAGCATGGTTACGGTCCAGTTTCCGTCCCAGTCTATTTAAAGACCAGGATCAGGTGGGTGCCCTGCTGAGCCAGTACAAAGAGCAACAGGAGAGCCAGAGGAGAGGAGCAGACCAGCGCTGGATAGATCCAGTTGTAGGTGTGTCTGCCGTGCCGTCCAACCCTGATGATGCTCAAGGCAGCAGCTGAAACAGGGGCCTCTGATCGTGCTACAGTCCTGCCCAAGTCTGTAAACAGCAGTAGCTATTATTCTGTACTCAATTCCAAATCAACCCCAAGCTGTATCCACAACTGTAAGGCCTCTGTACAACTCTGAAAGGATGAAAAAAATCCCCCCTTAAAAGCCAAGCATATCTTTCATAGCTTATTTGCATCGGTCTAATCATTTTTAATCAATGGAGGTTGATTTAGAATTGGGCTATGGACTCTAATCCACTACCAGTACCTTCCTTGCTCCCTTAACAGAGTACAGCCACAACCGGGGAATCGGTGCTCACAGACGCCTTACTCTAAACACCTCAGCACCTTAGTCATGATGAATAAACTACACTCTCATGTGGACTCTTCACACCTGCACAGTTCAGCTCGGTAGCCTTAAAGAAGTGACTGATTATGCTGTCTTAAAGGAACATTTTGTCTCTTAATTATTTGGATGTCTAGTCTGTGTTGGTGGACAATGAAATCCACAAATCTGCAACCAATTTGATGCCAATTATTAGTCCTGTCCAGGCTCTTAATGGTATACTCTTAGTTTTCTCAACACTGCAGCTGGCGAAGTTATCTGACAGCATACAATTTGTTGTTATGTACATTCTACTGAAAGCAAGCCTGTCAAATGTGTAAAAGCTATTGACATTACATGCACCAGTAAAATAAACAGTAACCAAACAATGGTCATGTTGTCATTAGCAAATATGTTTGCCACTTATAACAACAAGAAATATATAACTGGAGCTGTGTATTTGCAAGAATCTGGCGATACAATACGTATCATGATACAGCGGTTACGATTCAATATATTGCGATACTGTACGCAAAGCGATGTATTGTGATATTATAAATAAAATTTTAGGAAACTCTTATAAATAACACACTATCATATGCATACAATCTGAGTAAAAATATGTAGTTCATCGTACTTGACAATTTCTTACACCCCCCCTGTATATATTACTGTAGCACATCACTGCCTGTGTAGTAAACAGCATTTGTTTACACCCAGTTGGATACTCTTCTCTCATTCCATTTGGTACTTTTTGTTTTATTTGGATCAAGAAAATTTCAAGTTGTCGACACTATGTACCAATGTCTGTAAACTATCCAACTATCCATAGTGGAACATACAGTAGTTACTTGACATCAATTAACGTTTGTGGGTAGCGGAGGAGGAAATGCTTTCAGTTCCCAGCAACTCTGTCCCAGCCAACAAACCTGTTGCTGAGTTAACCCTTATCAGGCTGAGAGCACAAAAGAAAACAAGTACAACAGCCAAACCTTCTCCACCATCAACTGACGTTAGACAAGACAGGAGGGAGTCATTTGTGAGGAAACTAAGCTGCTTCAGTTGTCTATGGAGTTGTAGAGCACATTGGTTTATACCACGACAATTTAAGGACACACAACTAGGAGTAACATATGGAGAAAGATTCAAAATTGGTAAAATGTTCCTTTAAGTACAGTATAGCATAGCAGGTTGAATTGGGAAGCTACATGAAGTATTGCTGAGTTAAACTATAATAACTACATATGAAGGATCTCTGCAGTCCAAAAGCTTAAGTCTTCCTGATTTTACTGAAGCTCTGATTTATCTTTTTATTGTGACAAAGCTGATTTTTACGTCATTTGTGTTATAGATTCATGGGTATATTTAATTGTCTTAATTGTGTATTTATGGTGTTTTTTGTTTGTGTTTTATAATAAAATGCAGTGGTTGACAAAAACAATGGAAATGCTAATAAATCTGTACTATCAACACTATGGTACGTGTCTGTGTGTAAGTAAAATAAGTCCTGATCAGTGAAGGTTACTTATGTATACAAGTGGTTAGTATTGTAGTGCTCACCTCTAGATAAGCTGCTCGAGTCATGAGGCAGCTTGAAGACCGCACTGAGTAAAACCCAGAAAAGCTTTTCTTGAATTTCAGTCTACGTTCAAGATTTGAGAGGTTTCTGGGTTTTACTCAGTGGATCATGTACTAAGGCCCTGGGTGTGCAACTTCATGACAAAAAACAGTGTGGTACATTTTTTACTACCAGACTATAATTAATAAGGTTTCAAAAATCATTGCTTACACACTGAAAATTGTAAATAGTTCATTACACCTGAGACATGACAACAAACCGGTATGCCAAATTATTTTAGAATAACAATTAGGGCTGGGCAAGTTCTTAAACTGAGAGAATACTCAGTGCTTTTCATTTGTCAAGTATTTAATTCACACAGGAGTATACAAATAAGGCTTTACCATATGGTTATTTCATATAGACTGTTTTATTGAATTACCAGAAAACATGCTATATCGTAGGGATGGGCGATATGGAGAAAATCAAATATCACAATGTTTTTGACCAAATACCTCGATATCAATGTTACGACAATATTGTAGGGTTGACTATTGGTGCTTTCACAGACGGCAAAGACAAATAATAGAACAGCTGGAACAGTCTGTTAAGTTCAGCAACTTCATAAATACTGCCGCCTTAAAAACCAGGAAAATACAACACTTATACCATATTATTATATTACGATATCCAAAATCTAAGACGTTGTCTGGTCTCATATCACGATATCAATTATAATATTGATATATTGCCCAGCTCTACTATATTGTGATATATATCGTTATCGAGATATGAAATTACCTACATTGTAGTAAAAGATTTTGGCCATATTGCCCAACCCTAATAACCATCAATAAGATATTTCATTATACGCCGCATACAAAAATCTAATAAGACTTGGTATAGATTATCTGAGAATTCTAATTTAAAGGTGCACCCGCCACCAGGAAAGATTACTGCAACAGTGTATTTGAATAGCTCAGTCAAACAATATTCACATTAAAAACGTTATTCCATTGTAAGCCTAACTAAATCTAAATCTATAAAGATATAGATACAGTATGTAGACATATCAAACATTACTAACATTTTCCACATAATCATGATTCCAAATAAGACCTGTGGTTCATTTTGTCCATTGTGCTAAAGAGAAACATCAAGAATACTGAAACTTATCAGAAATGCTCCCTCAAGTTTTCACTTTCTGAAGAACATCAGCATTTTCTCATACAATCTTCCAAGGAATACAGTCACTTGTTTCCTTGGAGTTACATTCTGTGGGGGCTAGTCAACAGAAAGCATACTGTACATCCCGACTTACTGTGAATTTAGCAAAAGGTTATACTAGAAGTAAAAAATAATAATGATCAAGTTAATATAATAAAAAGATTATAATAGGCCCTTTTTAATTGAGCCGAACAAGTCTTGTTTCCATGGTATTTTTGTCACAAATGATAAAATAATAGAAATATTCAATTTTTTCAGCAAATATTTTCTGGATTAATCATTTGGTTTATAAAATGTCAGAAAACAGTGTGGAAAATGCCTGTTAAAATGTTCTAAAACCTGAGCCCATGTCTTCAAATCGCATGGTTTGTCCAGTCAACAATCTAAATCTCCAAAATGATCAATTTACAATCACATAAGACTAAGAAAAACAGAATGTTTGCTTGAAAATGACCAATTGAATTATCAAAATAGTTGAAAATGCATTTTTCTGTCGATCAATGAATCGACTAATGTTTCAGCTCTAAATCTGTCAAGGAGGAATATTATAATCAGGGATATCATGACTTTACAGAGAATAGACAGTAAGTGTAAATGAGAACTTAACTCTGTTAAAACAATACATTTATGAAGTTGATTGCATTACGTTTGGGCCATGAGCCAGTTAACCATGAAAATGGTGGATAGAAATATAACGTGGCTTTATTACTCAGTCCACTGTGAATCTCAGAACGTCTTATGGTTTACCGGTTTGTAAAACTAACTGATATTCTAGATCATTTATCCCCTCTGCAATCAGATTATTGAATCCTCCTTAGATTTTATATTTCTTATGGACTTTTATAAAGTCATCACAGATCCTTTTATCTTTTATTAGACTGATCCTTCTGTTGTTCTTATTTTGTTGTTTGTTTATTTATTAGTTAGTATAATTTACATCAGTAATCGTTTTTGGTCCGGTTTTATATATATTTTTAGTTTACATATATTGTTGTTGTTGTTGTTGTTGTTGTTGTTGTTGTTGTTGTTGTTGTTGTTGTTGTGTGTCACTATGTTTTATCTATGTTTTATGTACAAGCTGCTCCAAACCAATTGCCCCTGAAAGGATTAATAAAGTTGTTTGAATTGAATTGAATTGAATCCCCCTTTTGATCCCAGTAACAGACATTCAACATATAGAGTTGTCCTAATTATCCTCCCAATATAATATTTACATTATTATCATTAGAATAGGAGGTCTCTATACATGTGTATTTGTTTATCTAATAGAATTACTCTTACTATTTCTATATATATCAATATTAGCTTGCTGTCAATCTGATATGGTGCTCTGTTCCTCTCCACAAAGCACCCCAAATATATAGGGTTCTTTGGAATATGTTATGATTATGTATGTATGTACACATATGTTTGTATGGATATGTACAGTATGTATGTGTAAGTACTGTATGTATGTGTATATGTATATATGTGTATGTACTGTATGTGTATATATTTGTGTGTATATGCAGGTATGTATGTATATATTTAACTTATTTATTTATTAATTCATTTTTTCCCCATTATTTAGACATTGTGCGCAGCTCAATGCGATCCTGATTTGATTGTTTTCTCTTTTTCTTTCCCTCTCTGCTACTATATGTACACTTGGAAATGGAAACTCCAAATAAAAATGAATTTAAAAAAAAAAAGAATAGGAGGTCTCCCAGAGGACTTGAGGAAACTTGGGGCTATTCCACTAACCACCATCATTCAGACAGTAGTGCTTCTGTACCTGCTCAACAACTTGTTGAGGTTTCTCGTCAGTAGTCTAGTGAGTGGGCGCTGCAGGGACGCATCACCTTGGTCTGGAGCGCAGAAATCCCCTACAGCACAAGGTAACTTGTGACTCTCCGGGTTTATTCTGCGTATATTTGAGCGTGGGCAGCGACTTTACAACCATCGCTTGTGTCAGGCCATTTCTTGTAAATGCCCGGTGTTAGGAGAAGAGAGGCTGAACCGAATGAGAGCTTCGAGGCGCTGATTGGTCAGAGCGACGTAGCGTTCGCGAACCGAATGAGAGCTTCGAGGCGCTGATTGGTCAGAGCGACGCAGCATTCTCGAATCATCTCCCAGCTATTTCATTCATAACACGAGCACGATAATGTTGATAGGCATGTGTCGAGGAGAAGCTGACCTCACTCATCCATCAACATTTTAGGATATCACACATACAAGAGCTCAACCGCTTATCACACTGTAAGTGCTTTTACTTTTGATTTCTATTTCTAAAAGGGTAAAACGTTTTACCTAAAGATAAATTATAATAATATTTTTAGATATTTTCAGATATTTTCTATTTTTTTACATTAAATAAGAAAATCTTTATATGAGTTGACAAAAAAGGTTAGATGAAATGTAGCAATGTACTACAGATTTTACTATCATATTGTTTTAGTAAAAAATAAGTTTGTGTTGAACTATACATGAGTGTTATCATCCAGCTCGAGAGAAAAAGTATATTATTTTAATCTCAAGTGTTGCAGAAGCGTTAAGAACAGATTTATTCTAGAGACCTTCTTAACAAATCTTTGTTATATACTGTATATCTGTAAAGACTCTTACTCAGCCCCGTTGCAGTATGACAATAGTTTGATATATTCAATTTAGTTCTCAAAGCTGAATTTTATTTTCACATGCATCATCTTTTTTTTTTTGCAGTTGACTTGCTTAGTTGTAAAGATACCAAATGGATATTTTTTCAGATATTTTCTATTTTTTACAGTAAATAAAAAATCTTTATATGAGTTGACAAATGATGATCATAGGTAAATGTTTTAGCTCATTACCACAAATTCATGAATTATATCTTCCTCATGTAGGCACAAGGAAACAATCCCAAAAAACGCCTTTTCTCTTCATTAAGATGTCAAACACTGGAGGTCGGAGACTAAAGCAGTGGCTGGTGGAACAGATCCAGAGTGGTCAGTACTCTGGTCTGCAGTGGGAGGATGACAGCCGCACTATGTTCAGAATCCCATGGAAACACGCAGGGAAACAAGACTACAACCAAGAAGTAGACGCATCCATCTTCAAGGTTTGACAGCACTCTCGTGTAGTCCCACAGATAGAGAGTTTACTGTTTTTACGCATGGAGTTTTGGTTTTACGCAGCACTGTGCGTAAAACCAAAACATCAATGAATCATGAACAATCATGAATCTTGGTGCATCTGTCCAGCGCTTCTTCAAGTCTAGTTCTGTTGTTGCCGAATGGAAATGATCATTTAGACCTTCAAATATAATTCGTGTCACTTCTTTGTAGCATATGAATATCATGTTTATTTTTGTTTATAGCTTATTTTGTATATTGTATATTGGTAGAAATTCAATTTTTTTATTCTTATTTTATTCTAACGTTTTTATCTATTCTTTTGTTATTATACTGTTTAACTTGCACCAACAAAACCAAAGCGAATTCCTAGTGTATACCTCTTACACCTGTCAATAAACACCATTCTGATTCTGATTCTGGTTCTGATGAAACTTAGCTTAACTTTATCTAACTTGAACAAAATGTTATATGTTTATTTCTTTTTTGAAATAATAAAGCTATAGCCTAGTAAAGCATTGGTGTTATTTTTTACACTAAAATTGTTAATGTTAAATTTGCTATTAAGTGCCTTTTGTCATTATTGTAAATCTGATTTTCTTTCTTTCTTTGTGAGAGTTAGAAAAATACAGTTTCATGTTTTTTCTTTGAAGCAGCCAACTTTGATCCAATATAATACCAGTCTTTAATATTTGTCATTTTTTCTTCCACAGGCCTGGGCTGTGTTTAAAGGCAAGTTTAAGGAGGGGGACAAGGCTGAGCCTGCCACCTGGAAGACCAGACTGCGCTGTGCCCTGAATAAAAGCCCTGACTTTGAGGAGGTGACTGAAAGGTCGCAGCTGGACATCTCTGAGCCCTATAAAGTCTACCGCATTGTACCTGAGGAAGAGCAGAAACGTGAGTTTGTGAACAACTGATGTCCTAAAAGCCACCATCCTTTAACAGACACAAACTGTCAGTGCAATATGTTGTAGGACAACAGTCCTGCAATCATTTTGAATCATAGTGTCATAATACATTCTTCTTTCACCTACAGATGGCAAAGGCTCATCGATGGCCATGGCAGCCACCACCAGCTCTGGTGATATCACTGACATGGACTGCAGCCCTGCAGAGATAGAGGAGCTCATCAAAGAGGTGAGACTTCCTCTCACTTTAAACCATTTATCTAGCCATATTCATGACCTCTCTCTCTCTACCGTCACACCTTTTGCTAGATGCACTTTGCCTTTATTGTCACTCAGCTTTTTCAGTCACTTTTGTTCTGATTACCACACCGTGCTGTCTCCTCCAACACTTGTTGCATCGAGCATGCCCACGCTCCCACTTTGGTCTGTATGACTGTAACGTGTACAAAGTTGACAACCGCTTGTTGTTTTTTTGCAGGAGGAAGGCTGTAGTATCCAGGCCAGTCCAGAGTATTGGTCTCATGGCAGCATCAATGGTAAGACAACCTTTTCTACCCAGTTTACAGTACAACACATACTCCTTTGACTAAATTAAGCAGTTAACAGTTCAGTCAGTGTTGTGGCTAGAAGCCTGTCCAGTAATATATCAGCATTTTGTCTCATTTCTAATTTAAAGAAAGACTGTTCCGTCTTCGAGACGTATGAGCTTTAATGTTTTTGAAAATAACCACAATGGAAAGCTCAGTGACATGTCCCTGTGCTTGTGGGTGCTAAATGGAGGTTATTTGCTTGTCTGTTGAATTCTGAAATGGAAGAATTGACTAACATCCTGTTGAACTTTGCTGACTAAGGAGATTATTTCTTTTTGAGATCATGTGAAATGGTATTCTGATGATGCTGCAAGATAATGACATGACAGTGTGGTCTTGTCCACTGTGGTAATAACTTGTCCTCCTCTATTTCACAGCTTTCCCTCCGCATCAGGACCCTTTGCCATCAGGCAATCTCAGCTCAGGTATTCATTTATGTCATAGCATCATAATCAGATCTATCGTTAAGCACAGTAATAGTAACACAATTAGACTACAACATGCAGGCTATATGCATTCTGTAATTATTTTTGGGCCATTTGCACTTATTCTTTTTCATTTGCAAATGTTCTTTTCTCCAGCTTTCTCCCAGATGATTATCAGTTTCTACTACGGAGGAAAGCTGATGCACAACACACATGTTGCTCATCCTGAAGGCTGCCGAATCTCCCCACAACAGCACCTGGGCCGTGGTGCCCTATACAGTTCAGACAGCATGCAGAGTGTTCACTTTCCTCCCGCTGAGCACATCGAGTACGACCGCC
>CAKALG010042265.1:0-10829 GCA_916700815.1 Helicolenus hilgendorfi
AATGAGCATTATATCCTCACAGACCTTAAACTCTAAACACCAGCTTTAAACCAGCTGCAGTAAAATCAGTAAAAAAGACAAAGCAGACATCTTCAAAGATCCTCAGCAGTTTTGATCATCTCCGGAGAGTTTACGAGATTACCTTTGGACTGAACGGTGAGCGTCATGTAATGAGCAGAGTAATATCTCCTCCAGAATTCTCTGAGCCGCTGGTAGGTGTTGATTTGCTTCTCTCTGGGCTCGTGCTTTAATGTCTGAGCGTTACCTAACAGGAGCAGATGTTCAATAGTGAGGCGACATCAAACCACGTCTTTCCAGGTCCATCAACTTAGAAATAGGGACTTTTTACAAGCTTTAAAACGGCGTTTAGAATGAAATATATGACAATCTCATTACTGGAATAAGTGGAAATTAAAAATATGTAAATTAGAAGACACAGAAGAAGAGCACAACATTTATGACTTCTAAAACCGACTGAAGTATTTCTATTAAAGACAATTTAAAACCTTACATTTTTTTATTTATTTGCGGTGTGTAAATGTTTTTTTCATAACAAGTCTCTAATATTTAGTGGAAAAGGCACAATAATTGGAGCATTTTAAGACTGTGTTGTTCTTACCCCAGCAGAATTTACCCATAGGGTGTCCTGGTTTAGCCAGACTCCCAAACAGCATCTCCTTACGATGCGAGTCAGACGGCCTCGCTAACTGATACTCTGAACGGGAAATGAGAAAAGAGCCATGGAGTTAAAAACGAGGAGCATAAATGTGTGAAAACATCACCTAAAACAGATTACAGGGGCAGATTACAGAAACAGTGTGACGGTGTGTAGTTTATATCGCTCACCGCTGTCCACAGCCTCCACCTCTCTGTCAATGGCGTCCTCTATCATCAGAGGACAGATGAAGAACTGAGCCCACCTGGAACAAAAACATAAATTGTCAAGTGTTCAGTGCCACTGATAGGATGTCATGAAAATGATGACAATCAACATTCAGTGTCAGCTGTCAGCTTCAAACCGCCAGCCAACTGAAAAAATATATATATAAATGAAAAAGTGGAGAGCCAGAACAAATTGAAAAAGGAATAAAAAACCAGTGCTGCAATTACAAGTATGATAACCAATCAGTGAATCAACAAAACGTTCCTCTGAATTTCTTTGGGTATTGAATTGTTGGTCGGACAAAACAAAACATTTAAAGACGTCACCGTGAACTCTGGTAAAATGTGATGGCTATTTTTCACAAGGAGGAGTGTGTTGGATTTAGCGGCATCTTGCGGCGAGGCTGCAGATTGCAACCGACTGAAACTTCTCCTGTGTGCCAAGCTTGTAGGAGTACTACGATGGCCGACTTGGAAACGTGAAAAAGCGAATGGCCCTATCTAAAGCCAGTGTTTTGTTTGTCCGTTCTGGGCTACTGTAGTAACATGTTGGCCGGCTCCGTGGAGAGGATCCGCTCTCTATGTAGATATAAACAGCTCATTCTAAGGTAACGAACACAAAAAGATTCTTATTTTCAGATGATTATACACAAAAGAAAACATACTTATTAATATCGTATTCCATTTCTGCCAATAGATCCCCCTCATTGTTACACACTGTACCTTTAATCCAAAAAAAAAAAAAAAAAAAAAAAACAAGGGACTAATTGATTATTAAATATTCATTAGCTGCAGGTCTACTGTAAAAACGACTCAGCTTTCTGCTGGTGCAAATGAACAACCACATTGGTTACACATGTTCTCCTACAGAGGGAACATTTTGACAGCTGTTTTATGTAGATGTCACAGACTCAACCTGAGAAATCCACCCGCAGAACAAACTGCAGGCGTTTCCTCTCCCGACGTGTTTGCCGGTGTTTTGTATCCACTGACTGCTGATCTAAAAGCAGCGACAGTAACAACGTGGCGTCAGAGAGGACATCATTTAGCCTGTTGGAGAGCGTGTGAGTGCTCGTGGCGAATCTTTAATGAACTTGTTGACCTCCCATTAGAGAGCCAGATGGCCCACAATGAGCTGCCATCAACACAAACACACAGGAGACTGGCCTTCACAACGGGGTTGTGGGGGGACGCCCAAAAACACATGTTCTCACAGGAGTACCTGCGTACCGGCCTTTGGTTCACTGTCAGTTACATACTGGACCTAACTAGAGCTCTGCCACAGCCTCAGGACCATTCTGGTTTGTGTTTGCTTAGTATAAACCTGCTTAAATTAGGTAACAGAGTTGGTCTGCGTCGAACCAGCCTCACCTGTCGAGCGCCTCTCTGAAATACTTCCTCTGCACGTCGAACTGGAAGATCGTTCTCTCGCAGTCGGTGGAGGCGTTGTCGCTTCCGCCGTGCTTCTTCAGGAAGGCGTCGAAGCCGTTCTCCGCTGGGTATTTCTCACTGCCCATAAACACCACTGAATATCAGGGCGGAGGGAATAAAAAAAAGAAATCAGGAGAGGGGATTCATTTGCCAGAAAAAAAACACAAAACATGATTTTCTTAGGTTAGATGCTCTGCATGCAAATTGCAAAAACTACAAGCTAAAATGTGTAGATCTAAGGAGCTGTCAGACAGGGTGCGGCATTAAAGATGGACTCACTGTGCTCCAAGAAGTGGGCGAGACCGGGCAGGTCATCTGGGTCACTGAAGCTCCCCACACTGATGCACAGAGCAGCTGCCGCCTGGAAACCACCACACAAACTTTTAAAAGTGTACTTGAATCTACTCACTCAGCATGCTGAAGACTAGGAGTGTAAGGAAATATCGGAAATATCGAATATCGGGATATTATGTTTCGTGATTGATTTTTAACTGACTAAGCTTACATGCAAAAATGAACTCAGTCAATACTTTATTTCATTTGCAAAGATATGTGCCCTCTCAAACTAGTGCTATGATGTGGGATGTTACAGGGACTATTATGAATGCAATTCCCATTGTTCTGATTGCATAAAATCATAAAAGAAATTTCACTGAGATTTTATGTTTATGGAGGTCTGTTCTTTATACTATGACAGCTTTCCTATAATTAGATTAAAGAAAAAAAAATGCAATACATCGCCTTGCTTACAGTATCGCAATATATCGCAACGTATTGAATCATAACCCCCGTATCGTGATACGTATCGTATCGTCAGATTCTTGCCTATGGACAATCATGCGATTTAACCATTCAATCGATTGACGGCCCTAAAATATGTATTAAATACGACGAAGCCTCATCACAACCCCTGCTTCTTATTTCAGCACGCTTGATACTTTTGATTAGTGAGTCTTTACGTCACCCACCTGCTTCTCAGAGCTGCCTCTCTTCTTCTTCCCCGCGTTCTCCTCGTCCAGCTCATCAAAGTCGCTGTCCTGCTCTTCCTCTTCATCCTCCTCCTCGTCCTCCTCTGACCCCTCACCAGAATCCCCTTCTTCCTCGGATCCCTCCTCTTCCTCCTCATCCTCCCCGTCCTCTGTCTCCCCCTTGTCTCCATTGTCACCGTCTCCCTTTCCGTCCGCCCCGCTGAAGTCCGAGATGAGGAGCACTCGGAGGCCGTTACTCAGATCGATGTATCTGCAGAGAGAGCGGGACAGAATCAATAATAGTAGCAGAGTATGTGATAGTAGATGATAGTAGCTTTAAAGACAAAGGATGCTCTCAGACCTGTGGTTCAGTTACATTATATTACATTTGGCATTTATTGACACTTTTGTCCAAAGTGATTATGTTGCCACGTTGCCAGTGACATACGCTGAGTTACAACTTGAGTGCTGTGGTTTTCTTTAGCCTCTATTAGTTTACATTTAGTCAAATTGTCTCCATTAAAAGAATGCAGAATCATCTATTAGCTGCTCCTGTTTGCAGAGTAGCCATGCATGTACAGGCAGCTATCACTGGATTACCGTAAATTCCGGACTATAAGCCGCTACTTTTTTACCACGCTTTGAACCCTGCGGCTTATACAATGATGCGGCTAATCTATAGAGTTTTGCGGGCTAACGGCCCGGCTAAAAAGCACTGCTCGTTTTGGACAGCACAAATTCACCTCGAGACGAAAGTGACACTGAGAGCGACAACGACAGAGAGACTGAGAAAGTGTGTGATGAAGTCATTCTGAGGCTGTTCAACTCCGACACTGAAGAAGACGACTTCAGTGGTTTCAGTGCGCAGGAGGAAGATGAACATAGCGATCAGTGACTTTTCTAGTAGGCTAACGGCTACGGCTAGTAGGCTGGTTATTTTTCAAACCAGCAGTGTTATTGCCATGTTACGTTACTGTCGTTTTACTGCCGTGTTACTGCTGTGTAACTGCCGTGTTACAGGCATTGTTCAGAAAACAAGCATTTCGTTAATTAAAATTTTTTTAAAAAAAACTTTATTTGTACCATCTTTCTGTGTAAATATCTCATGTTACAACGTGGACACCTGCGGCTTATAGACAAGTGCGGCTTATATACGTACAATTTTTTTTTTCTTTTTAAATTTAGTTGGTGCAGCTTATATTCAGGTGCGCTTAATAGTCCGGAATTTACGGTAATATAAATTTGTATAGTTCGCTGTTCGCCGTTTCAGTCGCAACCGCTGCAGCTTCCTCGCCGCCATTTTTACAAGTTTGAAAAAGGTTGGTGGACCCTCCCTTTCCGCTACGTAGCAAAGATGGCGACCATTCAGGGTGAGAAATGTCCAGCGTTACACACTCAACATTTTGACCGTTTAGAGAACAACATCCGAGTGCACTGCATTTTGCCATACTTCTCAGTGCAAACGCATTTATGCACTCAAGATAGCAAGTGGAAGTACGTAAACTGAGACACAGCAAAGGTTACGACTGTAGGTAGTGAGATAGTTTGTTAGCCGGGCATGCAAATGTCTGCTGCTTACACAATTCATTTCTTACAATTTGGCTGTTGTGTTTCAGCTTTGGTGAGCAAACAGTGTCTCTTACCACACAGCCTCATGCACGCCGCTTCAACATGTAGAGAAATCCAAAGCTTCACATACCTGCTGTGCTTAGTTACAGTTGCTAAGCAATGATTTCACAATCATAGTCTCTCCATAATAATCAAGCATAGTGATAATTGGGTATTGTAAAATGTGCAAATGCACGGCTTCTGTTAGGAAATAGCCAGAGAGGAGCTTTGTGTTTATCCAGTAGAACAATCCTGAGGACAGAAGTCTCCTGCTGCAGGAGTGGCTCGAGACATTTTATAAACGCCTTGATCTTTTTTTTTTGGCTGTGAACATTTTTTTGGAATCTGTTGCAACTGACACGACTTAAAGCTGTTCTTAGTGCAAAAAGCAAAAACACAAACATGTTACAGCCGCCTTTCAAGCCTGCAGGGGGTGAGCGTCTGACAGTCTAAAGATAGATGATGTGTGTGCAGCGAACCATCCACAAACCAGAGGATGCAAAAAGTTCATGAAATTATTAAGGAGATTGACAATCTAATCATTATGTAGTGTAGTGTATTTTCTGTAATTCTTTTATTTGACATATTGCTGCACCATAAAACTGCATCATTATTATGCTTCATGTCCTCAAAGATTTTGCAAACTCCAATTAAAATCCACTTTAAGCCAGTATAGATGTTCTGCGTGGTAACTGGCACCACCGTAGACAGAAATAATGAATAAAGCACTTCCACTCATTACATTTACATTAAAGGTATTTAGCTCTTGCTCTTATCCAAAAGCAAATTATGATGAGGGCAGCAGTAAAAAATTAGCTTAGGCACAGGCGGATGGTGCCGTGATAATAGATCTAAGCAAACACTGCTGTAATGCGAGACCTCTTCTCTGCCAGAGAAGTTAGACACAAAGAAATTAGAGGAAGAGCAGCTAGATCAGATCCAGACAGGAGCATATTTGCAGGAGGATGTGGCACGAAAAAGGGGTGTGATACGAGTGGGAGCAGGGGACGTGAGGCATTTTCTTGAGGAGATGAGCTTTTAAGTTTACAAGGGAAGGGAGTGGTTGTGCTGCTGTCCTGACTGAGATTGTTCTGTGGAGTCGGGGAGACTGGGTGGAGTGAGGACCTGACTTCTAATAGCACAAAGTAGACCAAAAGTGGTGGAGTGGTGGAGTGGTGATTGGATTTGTTTGCACTGCAGTGGGTGACGTATACTCCTAAATGATGTGGACCAAGTGTCAGAAGTTTTCTTTAACCTAATTTGCTATATTACAACTTTTTGACGGTATTGGAGGTGGAGCGTCTCATCCCAGATCATGCCAGCATCTTGGAGCAAAGTGTCGTTGAGCCATGCTTTCCCGCTTTCAGCAGCGGATTGTCTGAGTCAGGCATGCAAATTAGACGGGGTGCACTATCCACTGTATAAAAGTGCTGTTTTGAATGGAATAACAATACAGCCCTCCGTAGTAATGGAAGACTTCTGCTGTATGTTGACAGTAATGACCCATTCCTTGTGATTCATTTGGGGGAAAAAGGCAGCAGACAATTAGCGGTTGACTGCAGGGGAGCGTCAGACAGGCATAAATTCTGAGGCGTTTGTTTCATCGTCAGAAAAGGAAAGTTTACGCTGAAGAATGGAGGGACAATTATTTTGGGGGCCGAGGTTGCAGACGAGCTGTAATTGACTGAGGCTTTTAGGAAAGTGATGGCACAATTGTTCGATGTTTCACTGCGCTATTTTTCAGCTTGAACAAATCTTCAAAGTCGTGTGTTTAGTTGGGTTCGGACTGGACTGCAACTGATTATTTCCGTTATCAGTATCCAAAAGAATGGCAAGGTGGGTCAGTCCACCACTTTAGTCCAGACTCCATTCATGTTTCCTCTCAGGATGAATTGTAATAACATCATCAGGTAAAAAAAAATGTCTCATTAAGACCAAAATATCTGCAAAACTAATGCCATTCCCATTAGCCTCAGCTTTACTTTGTTGGGTGCTAATTAGCAAATAACATGCAAAACTAAAGCTACGTTCCAAACCACATACTTTTTTACTTTTAGTACATACTGCAGCTGTCCTTACAAAGTATGTACTGTTGCATGCAGTATGCATACAATAGAGACACACTACATAACATTGTGCCTTGAACTTTGACCATCTTGCTCATATATACGCTGTGCAGAGGATTGTGTGCCAGAATAGCCAGAAAAGCGTGCTAGAGGGAGAGAGGAGGATGATGGCTAAGCTGTCATGCATGATGGAGAACGACTCCCACCCCATGCAGGACACCATCTCAGCACTGGAGAGCTCCTTCAGCGACAGGCTGCTCCACCCAAAGTGTGTGAAGGAGCACTATCGCAGGTCCTTCCTTCCTGCAGCTGTCAGACTCCACAACCAGCACTGCTCCCAGTAGACCACATACACACCAAAAAACTGACAGCAGAACTGCACTTTACTGAACACCAACCGTCTATCAGTACTACTCGGGTGTAATTCTCACTGTGCAATATCATTTTCCACTTGTACAATTTTGTTAATAGTCTGTTTATTGTCAATACTGTACATACTGCTCCTTTTTTATACTTCCTTTTATTTAAATGGTTCATATTTTGTTACACTTTGTTCAGCTCTTTTTTTTTTTTACTGTGTTAGCTGATGCATCTTGTTTTTTGCACTATCCCCTTTGCTGCTGTACTCTGCACATTTCCCCACTGCGGTACTATTAAAGGAATATCTTATCTTATCTTATCTTAGCTTGTATTCTGCAAAATGCGACATCCTGGTACTTTTGGCATACTGCGTTTGACATACTATTTACTGGGACATGCTAAATATTTTTCTGACATACTAAATAGTATGGTAGTATGTATATTGGAAGATGGTGAACATGGCAAACATTAGCATACATGCTGATTATCTGCTCATTGTGAGCATATTAGCATGCTGATGTTGACCCACCATCCAAACCTCAGTTCAGTAATATTCAGTTTGTAATAATATAAAACGAAAAATTACTCATATTGTTAATTATCAAAATACGTGACGTTTGATATTCTGTTAATTGACTAATGCCCACGAGTCCCAACGATACAATATTACCACATTACTTAAGTCATTATATGATCTTATTGCGATTTTAAACATTTTGTTATATGCTGAGTATTGCGATATAATTATGCAGTTTGTCAACATGTTTGTTTTATCTAATAAGAAACCGTTTTCACTCTGTTCATCTCAGAGTTTTCATTCATATATCTAGAGGTCAGAGGTCAAGGGACCCTTTGAAAATGACCATGCCAGTTTTTCCTCGCCAAATGTGGCATAATTTCAGAGCGTTAATAAGTAACCCATGGATTCCTTAGGTTTTCTAGTTTGATATGATACCAGTATCTTCACTCTAGACAGAGCCCACTACAACCTCCGAAAGACAGAAAAGCGTCCGGGCCTGTCGGCGGTCTGTGTATCGATACAATATTCCCGCGCAAAATATTGCGATATTATGCTGTATAGCTTATTTCCTCCCCGCCACGCTACTCGCTACCAGGAGTTATTTAGTTGGATCCGTGTGCTGATCTGTATGTTAGCATGGCTGGACTTTGAGTTTCTCTGTTGTAAATGATGTCACTGATCTGCTTTTGGAAACGGCACACAAATAAGAAAATCAGTCGGTAATCTGCAGTTTCAGCGTGACGCCAGGACATCACTGCAGCTGCCACAACTAACCAGTTTCTCTTTGAATTTAAATACCACATAAACCTTTAATTCACTATTACTTACAGAATACCTACTTGGACTGAGATGACAAGCTCTATGCTTTGTCCGTCTTAAAAACGGGGAAAATAAATTATACAAGATGCTTCACAGTCTGAGTTGCTATATTGATTGATTTTAATCAATGGCCTCTCGGAGAAATCTCACTGTGGAAATACTGCACATGTTCAGCCTCGTCCTGCCGCCTGTTAACCACTCAGCCCCTTGAACAAGGGTTTGTGTGTGTGTAAATACGTAGCGTGTATGATCATTATGTACATAATGCTCAACTAATTACCAGCTGTGTATTCTAATTATGGGACCTCCAACAGGGTCAGGGTTTACTGCAGCAAAGGAAATTGAAAAACACCTTTTGAATTTTTTTAAACAATAAAATAGTTAATAAAGAGGCATTTTTCTCTTGAATAACTATCAGTGACAACACACCAACAGGTTATGACCACATCTGCTTGACAGCCTGTTCAGAGTGTGTCCTGTCCTGTCCTGTCATTAGTGTCCCGATCACATCCACAGTTTATGTCAAATCATCCTTAATGATGCTCATCTGCACCGAACACCGTTTATGTTCTTTGGCAGCTGTTTTTTTGATGGAAATGACACATTTCAGCTTCGCTATTGGATCCGCACATAACAACACAGTGGGATGATTTCAACCTTATTCTTACTAACACGCCGGGTGTCCTGGACTAATGTTAAGCCCAGCACATTTAAGTGGTTTCTGAGGATCCTCCACAGACTCTGGTGGCGACATCTCCCTTGATGACCCCCATACAAAATGTGAGCGTGTAAACAGAGGAGGACATCTCCATTGCTTCTGCCGACTGAGTCTTTGAATTGCTTTGCGATACCATTCAAATTCTCCAGATACTAATCAGCAGCATTGTACGGTTTAATTCATTTCCTAATTCATTTCCCTCCAAGCTTTGGTTCTCGTATAGTTCTCATCAACGTTTTTTTTTTTAACTCTTTAATCCACATCATTTTTGATGTATCAATGTTAAAAGATAACAAAATAAATTGAAATGTTAATAACTCTTATGGGCAATTATGGCTGTTACACATGGATCAATTACATAAATAACCATAACAAACACATTTAATGCTGGATTTGAAATGTATGGTGGAATATATGGAAATTATGGGATTAAGTGTGTGAGCAGCGGATGTAAAAATGCACTATACAAAAAAATAAAACACAGTTTTCTTTGTTCTTTGCAGTTTATACAACGATTTGAGTGATCTGAGAACATAATATGAAAGCACATATGAGTGTCATCGCATGCACACAAAATGTATTTTTCCTTTTAGTGTTCATGGAGGAGTCTTTTTTTGTCACCATTTGCTGGATAGAAGTGTCACAGTGGAGAAAAGTTTGCAGAGATCCCTGCACCAGGGTCTGCAGCCTCCCAGAGGTCTTCATTAGATGAGGAGTTAGCGCCACTGGCTTTTAGTCATCAGGTACTCGAGCTGCTCCTCCTGGGCACTGGGACATTAGCGTCTCCCACAATGGGGACTCCCTCCTCACAGTCAAGGATACAATAGGCTTCAGAGGTGATGATGGAGGGCCTCTGCTTGTTGGCCAAAACGTGCTTTCAGCAGCCTAGGAGTGATGCCATCCTGGCCCGCTGCACTGACTGTGTGGACGTCCTCCCAACGGCTCTCCAGCCTCAGTCTGTTGTTAAGTCTACTGGTAGAATCAGAACAAAGATACTTGCTTAAAAAAGTACAACAAGAGAGACAAAATAAATGTACATTGACTGATGAGAAACAGTGGAAAATAATGAGGCTTCATGGCTCTACAAAGAAAAAAAATAAAAGTTTTCATCAAGTCAGGAATTAAATTGTGTTTGTTCAGTGGCAGCATGAAGAAAAGAAACTTTTTACTTTCTAAAATCAACTTTAAACATTATTCCAGTGCTCCACAGAAGGCCTATTGTCTGTCTAGCATGAACATCAGGTGCAACAGCGTCACAGCAACATCTGTGCAACCTTTGGTACAGCTGTGGTTTTAAAGTCTTGAAGGCTGTTACTGTAGATGAATGACAATTTTCTCTTCTCTTTGTATTCTTAATGTATAAATCCAGGTGTGGCAGTGTGGCGGCAGTGTCGAGGTCCTTCCTTGTGCTCGCATCGCCCACATAGAGCGTGCTCACAAACCCTACACCGAGGATC
>CAKALG010042266.1:0-10813 GCA_916700815.1 Helicolenus hilgendorfi
GGCGTACTTCAACCAGGTCCTCATGTCCTCGTGGGGGCTGATGACGAGCGATCGGACCATCAGGATCCTTTGCCAGTCCTCTACGATACGCTGACAACCCTGGAGGGGAAAAGAAAACACACACAAAAATCATAAGAGACAGACGGGTAAACGCTTTACCCTTTTGTTACTCCCTTCAAAGGGAGGAACCTACTCGTTAAACTCAAAGAGAATGAAGACACGTGAGAGAGGGGCACAGTTGAAACCCAGGGGGGGCTACTATTACTACCAACGGTCCCTGTCTTAAACATGTCCACACGTGAGCCCAGGTTCACGTGCCAGAAAACCCCCACAAACACAAGTCTGTATTCATACATTTGAAAGTACCATTACCTGACTTTCTCTATTATATATTCTCTCAACCTTGATCTCATTCATCATTATGATGGAACTCAGCGCTGCAGGGGAAGGAACAGTAGAGTAATACAGGAACAAAAATTATTTATGACACATCTAACAGGGGGTAGACAATATAATATAAACATTTCATGAAAAAGGACTGTGATGTAACCTGATTATAATTACATACACACTGCTACAAGGATGGCTCATATGAAGTTGCATGGCAACTAGCAGCAACAAATGAGATCTTGAAATCAGTAACCAACAACACAACTGACATTTTCAAAGATAATACAACCCATCTTTGTGTCTGAAGTGGTGATTTACTTACTTCATAGTTGAGGTCCTTTTCATTAAAAAGGGAATGTATGTAAGTTTTTAGAAGTAAAGCATTTTTTAATTGTTTTTTATTGCCAATGTGTGAACAGGTTGTAACCTAACCAAAAAACTGACACCTTCCGCTGCTTATAATGTGACGAAACTGGGCTGCTTTTTCCGGGAAAAATCCAACGGATGTGACGTTATGCACGCTTGCCATGCCTTTACTCTTTTCAGCTCTGCTTCGCGGCTAACAGTGTGCAACGATAGCTAACGTTCTGTTAGAAATGGAGTCCGCTAACGCCAACAAACGACCAGCCCCCACCACAACTCAGACTCCAACACAAACTCAACAATGTTACCAACGTCGGGCGAAAACTAGTGTTGTGGGAGTGTGTGTGTGTGCATGTGGGAAGTGAGTGGTGAAGCAAGAGAGCGAGAGAGCGGCAGCGAGTGTGTGAGAAAATCGAGCGAGCAGTGCACCGGGAGAGAGTTAGTTTAGCTCTGAGAAGTGAAACTACGGTGTCTCCCCCTGTGCTTTCTGACCAAGTTAACACTAGGATCAACATCGGCTGGGCCTTTATTTCACTTTGTTTGATGAGCTAACATTACTGCCACGCATGTGAAATATATAGTGGTATTGTTGTTTTACCTAGCTAATGTTGCTAACGTTAATCAACATGATGCCTGTCAATCATGTTCAGTCTCGTGTGTGTGTGTCGCCTCGCTGTTTTGACCAATGCTCACTCGCGTCTATGTAGTATGAGCACAAACGCGAGCAACGGAACGCTGACTGTCGGTGACTGTTAACGAGCAATTTCTGATTCTTACAGAGAGACCCCTTTAAGTGTTAACTTTATCTGAAACTTTTTGCTGTATTCCTTAGATGGCAAAAGTATGTTGGGACCAGGCTTTCAGTAAGCCGTTAAATACTACAGTTTCTGAAGTAGGCTTAACATGATGGGATAAGGGGCTGAGTGCAGGTAGAATCTGGCAGAAGCTACGTTCAGTGATTAGAAGTTTAGTCTGGGTTTAACTGCGAGAGATTACTGACATCATTCTGCCAAGAAGCTATAAGGAAGTGCCAAATTATCCAGTTCAAGCAACTTGATTGAAAAGAACAGCTGTGTATCATTGGGGGCGTCACGGTGAACCGGCGGTCTAAGACAGGTACCATGTAACCGCAATGTCCCTGGTTGGAATCCAGCTGTGGATCTTTGTTACATGACTAAGAAACAAACAAAACACGTGTGTATCGTTGGTATACCAAATACCAATAATAGGCTGGAGGATGGGTTGAACACACAATATGTAATTTTCTGCCGCTAGGTGTGGCTCAATCAAAACAGTAACAATTGAAGGAGTTAGGTGAAGTTGTGAAGTTGCGTGGGATTGTGATGGACGTTTTCACCACCATTGTCGTCATTGCAATTAAATTCTCCCAGTTAGGATTCCTTCAGTGTTCACTGTTCAGGAATCTTTTACCAGGAGCCGAATTAGCCGCTGAGGTCTCCGCCTCTCCAAAACAAACAGACCCTGTGATTAAAACCTGTTAAAAATACTAAATAAATAAATTTCACCTTAAAATCTGTGTTTCTCTAATGCTGTTCAGTGGACGAAGGACGTCCCGGAGGGGCTACGAGCCGAGCTGCCACTAACGTTTTGCTCTCTAATAAGTTAAGATCCAGACATTCAGGAGGTTTTTACCAGGAGCCGAATTATCTGCAGGAGGCCTCCTCCTCTCCAAAATAAATGGACCCGGTGATTAAAACCAGTAAAAACACTGAGCAAAGCAGTTTCACGTTAAAAATCAGTGTTTGGCGGACAAAGGACGTCCCGGAGGGGCTACAAGCCGAGCCGCCTCTAACGTTTGCTCAGCTTGTTTCTCTGATAACTTAAGATCCAGACGTCTGATTACTAAAATCCTTCATCTAGTTAAAATATATATAGTTAGAAACTAGCAAAATCGTAAAAACGTGGCTTAAAACTAGATAAAATGTCAATTTATGACAGCTTCTGGCAGACAACCACAATGCCGTTGCATGCGCAATCAAAGGGGATATGACGCCATTGACAGGCGACCAAGTGAAACAGACCGTGATTAAAATGACAGATTTTCTCTGGGTATAAAGAAATTGTTGGAAATTTGGGATAATGGAAGAACAGAACTTAACAAAATGAAACATTTTAATGCAGAAAAGTTACATATTATACCTTTAATATATGGAATAGGTCCAATTAAAATGTGCGTGTACAGGAGCACAGTGAACATTAGTAAAGGAAGAGTAGTGGTCGGACTCGATGTGAACTCAACAAGAGGAAAGTTACAAATGTCTCATGATTTGCATTAGTGGAAGCTGAAGACCAGAAAGAGAGCAGGGAACAAAAGGAAATTTAAAGTGGATCGAAGTTCACACACTCCCTCTGACACATTTACCCACAAGCGGTGGGGTGCGGTGTTTTCATACGCTCTGTGCCGTACCTTTAATCCTTTGATGAGAGAGAGATTCACTGGTATAGAAAGAAAGGAGCGGGACAGTGACTCCCGGACAGATGTGGGAGGTCAGCCTCTAATAAATCACTATAGAGAGAAGAAACGTGTCAGGCATCGCAGACCCAGCTCTGGTGCCATTATGGGCCCTGTCTGTTTGCTCAAGAAGACCCCTCTTGATCCTAAATACCTCCTCCAACCAACCTCCATCTGTTATGAATGGAAAAAGCCAGCATGTTCAAGAGTATCTTCATTTTACTGCACAGGGGTTGGAGTGTGTGTGTAACGGTTTCCATTCACCGGTCAAGCTAATTTTAAAGAAACGTTTGAAACGTCACAAGTAAATTAGAAAGAGTTGGGGGCATTTCTAACAACTGAGTAATTTAATTTTGCATTTTTGTCTTTGACAAGTTCTTGATACAGACTAATGTTAAGCCTTTATTCAAAGCCAAAAACAAAACAATATACTTCCAAATACTATAATGTACCAAATAATAGTTCACTTTGCACAAACTGTCCCTTTCATCGTCCCCAAATGTATTATTTTGGGACAAATGCTTCAATGTAATGTAAAAGCATTAGTTATGAAATGATGGACACATTTTTGAAGATCATCAATTTGGCTGGCATAAACTCTAGGGCTGTCAGAATTAACGCCATAATGCATTGACGCACATTGTATTTAACGCCACTAATTTCTTTAACGAATTAACGCAACCTGCGATTTTTAGGTTGTAGCAAGCTCAGTTTTAAAGCTAGAGTGAAACTATGAAATATAGTAGAAACATTCTAAAGAAAGGAATCATTGGTACCAAGCAGGTAGCTTGTTGTGAAGGAGGTTAAATAACGCTCCAAACTTGCGCTAAATTTTGATGGGGAAAAACTGGCATGGCCATTTTCAAAGGGATCCCTTGACCTCTGACCTCCAGATATGTGAATGAAAATGGGTTATTTGGGTACCCACGAGTCTCCCCTTTACAGACATGCCCACTTTATGATAATCACATGCAGTTTGGGGCAAGTCATAGTCAAGTCAGCACACTGACACACTGACAACCCCTAACCCTAACCCAGCCTGTTGGATTTGAGTTTGCCATGTTATGATTTGAGCATGTTTTTTTATGCTACATGCCGTACCTGTGAGGGTTTCTGGGACAATATTTGTCATTTTTTGTGTTATTAATTGATTTCCAATAATAAATATATACATACATTTGCATAAAGCAACATATTTGTCCCCTCCCATGTTGATAGGAGTTTTAAATACTTGACAAATCTCTCTTTAAGGTACATTTTGAACAGATAAAAAAATGTGTGATTAAAGCTGCAGTAGGCAGTATATTTTTGGCATCATTGGGCAAAAAATTCCATAATAACCTTTCAGCATATTGTAATTCAAGTGTTCTGAGAGAAAACTAGACTTTGACCAATCACAGGTCATTCCATTGAGAGAGCTATCCTATTGGCTGTGCTCCGGTCATGTGACCGGAACTTGGTGTTCCTTCCCCAAATTTAACAATGGCGTCAGCATCACAAACTTTCTCATTTTGCAGCTAAACAGTTCACTACAAGATGAATCTAAAAACATTTGAGGTGAGAAATAGGCATTAACGTAACAGAATACTGATTCATATTTGATCAGCGCTGCCTAGTTTGACCGTTTGGTCGGAGTTCGCGAGTGATTGACAGCCGGCTTTCATAGACGGCAGCTGGACAGCAGACCTCAGATCAGCTCTTACTGCATGTTTTCCTCCGGTCTGTGAAATCTTGCAGATGCCGTTAGGAGCACCGGAGGACACCGGAGGCACATGATTTTTTCTCAGGTTACCTGTTTCATGCACTACTGTCACGATGTAGCGACCGTTTTATAAAAATTACTTTTTTTAATCATATTTGCTCCAATCTCGCCTACTTCAGCTTTAAATTGAGATTAATCACGATTAACTATGGACTTAATTGCGATTAAATATTCGATTGATTAAATGATCGATTGACAGCCCTAATAAATTCACATCCACATTCATGCTCTGCATCGGTTGCTAAAAGAAACAGCAATCTCTCTGATTGGTCTCCTTGTTTGGTTTTATGAATAAAACATTCCATTTCTATTTTTTTATGCTGTAAAAATGAGCCAGAGACATTTAAAAAAAAAAAAAAAATCATCTTGTCACTATCTCACCTGTATTATTAGTTGTCATTTTCCATACAGTCAAAGCTAGTGCTGTCTTTGTTTTGGATCATTTCCAGCATTATCTCCCTCACTGTGACCTCTTGATGGGGGCAGACCTCTGGACGCAGTAAGTGTTCTGGTATTTGCACTCTCTGACCTCTGGGCAGGCACATGCAGTCTCAGACAAATACAATCTTCCTAGGCTGCAGCGAAGGTAAAGGATGACGCAGGGTTTTTGGGATTTTCCAAGATGTCAGTAACATCTGAGCAGGAAATGAGGGACAGGAATGCCAGCAGGGACGGAGAATAAGCAGCAATATAAATGCTGTATTAAACTGAGCAGCATGGATGCCATGGTATCGGGAGTGGTGCATCGCAGATTATCAGTTTTTCTGCCCGACTTAAATTCTTCCCTCAACATGCACATACACGGCTGAGGCCTTTCAAATGATTGTGTTTTGATTCAGCTGTAAAAAGGCCAACATGGAAAAGATGAGCTTGGACAGCATTATCTTAGATCGGATGGCATTTTATCTCAAATTGCAATAACTTGGCGGGCGGTACAATTTTCCCCCGACCGCTTGTGGATTTGTGGTTCTTCCACACGACCTGCTGTCTCATTTAACAGCATGTAAAACACTGTAATTCACAATTAATAATGATAATAATAGTAATCATAATCAGTCCCGGGAAGCAGGAAGAGTTTGGATGGGATTTTCTGAATATTCCTACAAGGGTCATTTCATGCTGGCTATGGCAACCAAGGGCTCCGTTTCATCAAATATGAATATAATATGATATCATTTCTAGTAGGTGTTTTTGGGGAGGTCACTTATATTTACTGAGAAGGATAAACCTAAGCTCATGATTTCCATTTACTGTATGTTCCAACTCTAACCTATGGTCATGACCTTCAGTTAATGTCCAAAACGATCCGAACACTAGGGGTGTGAGAAAATATCAAATATTGCGATATTATGTTTTATGTTACTGTTATCAATTCTCAAAAACACCATTCATTTTTAATTAATGGTTTTCATGCAAAGATTAACTCAGCCGATACTTTATTTCATTTGCAAAGCGATGCACCCTCTCAGTGTATGAGCCCTCTCACAGTAGTGCTATGATGTTGAATGTCAAAGGGACTGTGATAAATGCAGATCCCACTGTTCTAATTGCATTACAAAAGTAAACCTTTTTTTTTACTCAGATTTAATGCATATGGTGGTGTGTTCTATATAATACAACAGTTTTCCTAAAATTAGATTAAAAGAAGTCGTTTCTTGAGGTTCAGATCTGATATCTCACTATCAACAGGCAACATAAGTTTTACCGCTGAGATCAAATTCAAAGTTCTTCTCCTGCATGACAGAAAAAATAAAAGACGGTGATAACGGCAATAACCTCCTCTGCCACTGGTGTTTTTTAATATAAGCAACCTGCTATACGACTAAACATGAACCCCCAGAATCAAAGGTGAATGAGCGGTTAATTTGGTGCTGCATACTGCATTCAGTGGGCAATGTTAAAGTTGGACTCATTACAGGACAAGATCACCTCGGTTGCTATTACGATGAGAAAGATGATAACCGAGAAATACAATTACAAACCACAAAAACCATGTTTGACATCAACCAAACACTGAATAAGACAAAAACACGTACAACTCTCAGACAGGACAACGCCGTTGTAGCGACCTATCAATCAAAAGATAGCCTCGCCCTAAAGCATCCCCTGCTTTATGGTCAACCTGACTCTAAATAGGACCATAATTTACTAAATGAACATCATGCTGTATTGAAGAAGACTTGAAACTAGTGATTGAGACCATAAACTCATGTTTACAATGTTCACAGAGGTAATAAATCAAGAGAGAAGTAGGCTCATTTTCTCATAGACTTCTATACAATCAGACTTCTTTTTGCAACCAGAGGAGCAGTTAGAAAGGCTGGCTGTTAGAAAGAATGCAGGTTTAAGGCACTTCTGCATTGGCTTCACTTTTCAGAACCGGAGGTTGCCGCCTTGCTGTAGCTCATGTGACTTATTCCTTTCTTTGTTGACGTAGCTGGCAGGTTGTGACTGATTTGTTTGTGGACAACTGTACTAATTTGGACACATTTTAGGGTAGTTTTGGCTCCACGTGGAACATTTCTTTGACCTAGTTACTACTGACCTTCATCTGAAGTTTATTCAAGCACCGTAAATATCACAAGAGCCCAACAGGATTCCACTTTTATGAATCTACTTTAACTTTACTTTCAAAAGTAGAAATAAATCTATAAGACGGTGAATCCTTACTCACTGAGGTATTAGTGTGTTTGTGTGTGAGTGTGTGAGTGTGAGTGTGAGTGTGAGTGTGAGTGTGTGTGTGTATGGTGTCTGGCTTGTAATGTTTCCCATTAGTAACAGTAGCCTTTCCAACAGCTGCTTTACATTTAGAGTTGCACACGTGAGTGTGTGAGAGAGAGAGTGTCGGTATATCATGCGCTGCAGTTACCTGAAGCCTCTCCCACCATGTATCCCTGATGATGTCCCTCCTCTCTGGCACCAGCTTATACTGGATCACCTCCTCTAGCTCCGACAGCATCTGGCAAGACACCATGGCCTGGGAAACAAACAAACAAACACACACATTGAGTATTATAGCTGCATAGCCCCCTTCTATGCAATAAAAAAAGCATTATTAAAGCTAATCAGAATCTACAATTGAATGCATTCAGCCTCCCACTGGACCTTCTCGTGTGGCATCTGTCAGAGAAGGTTGGTCATGTCCATATGATGGCTTTGTTTAAGGTACCATCCAAAGTCTAGAAAGCCTGCTGAAGTGGGTCTGCTGTCAATCTTCACGGTGAACAGCTACAACATGTCCATCAAAATCAACTAGGATCAACTGGCTTTCATGATAATGTTACCTGACAACATTTGTACGAGAGGAGTGCTGCTGTTTTGGTTTTCGACTTGTGATTTGAAATGTTACTTGGATAATGCCAAATAAATTAGGGGCATGGAGCAGTGGAGAAACTGTAAGTATTTATGCTCTTGACGTCTAAAGAAGCTAGATCAGAGACTATTATCACATTAGAAAAATAGTGTTGCCGTGGCATAATCTTTCTGCACATGAATGCAAAAAATGAGATGGTCAGCTGGAGCCAAGCGTTGAATATTTTGGCTGACTCAGTGGAACACTTACCCCGTAGGCTCGACTGTAGCTCTCTCCAGCCATGGCCGTCAGCTCAGCATCCAGGAGGTCTCTCGCTTTGTCAATACACTACATAAAAAGAAAAAAAAAAACATTTACAGTGTAATCTTAAATTTTAAAGGTGACATCGATAACATTGATAAAATTCAGCCAATAGATGTTGCATTCAGCCCTCCTCCGTTCCATTACATTCACTTCACAACAAGTGATTGCCGGATGACACAGAGATACAATTACAATGTGGGAACCGAACGTCAGATATCTCCCACAGATATAAACAAAACATTCATTTTGGACACGTCAGAATGTTTAAAATGATTAATTATAGGGCTGTCAAATTTCTTTAGCTTGTCGCAAAGGAGGATAAATAATGCTCCAAACATACGTTAAATTTTGGCGAGGAAAAACTGGCATGGCCATTTTCAAAAACACCAACATATGTGAATGAAAATTAGTTCTATGGGTACCCACGAGTCTCCGGGTTTCTGGACAATATTTGTCATTTTTTTGTGTTGTTAATTGACGTCCTGTAATAAATATATACATACATTTGCATAAAGTAAACATATTTGTCCACTCTCATGTTGATAAGATTATTAAATACTTGAGAAATCTCCCTTTAAGGTACATTTTGAACAGATAAAAAAAAATGCAATTAATTTGCGATTGATATGGACAATCATGTGATTAATTAATACACAATCATAATATTTTTTTTAGGAAAAGCCATACTCTTATTTGGAACCTTTCTAAAAGCTCTGTGGATGTATAATAATTTGTTTTAATATTCATCTACATAAAAATGTTATCAATATGACCTTTAAATGAATGTCAGTTAGCTTCTGAAGTCGCAGTAAATCCTTAACATGACAAACAAAGGTTTAATCCATGACAAACTCTTCAGTAAAGCTAACAAATAGCAATAAATGCATTTCCAAATGCATTTATTGCCAGAATGTAGCGTGACACAATGTCACACCGTCCTAAACACTTCCTGCATCAGGACCAGCCGGGATTGGACTAAACCCAATGCAAATAAAATCCCCTTGTAGAAATGAACAAAGGCATGTTATTGCTTGCTTCTCACACCCTTTTCACTTAAGTGCAGCCAACAGTGACACATCAGTGCAACTACGACTAGCTTGTATAGCAAAACGGTTTGATGCACTGCTGAGTGCCAAGTGTTTTATGAGGAGAGGGAAATGGACTGTTGAGAGCAACAGTGTGAACGTTATGTTACCATGGTTGTGGATGTCAAATGTATCTTTAAAAATAGACACCGTCTTTCCGCTGTGACTGAAGGAGCGTTTTAACCTCTTGGTTAGTAAGCAGCACGGAATGGTTAAAGCAGCAGTAGGTAGAATTGGAGCAAATATGATTAAAAAAGTTATTTTTATAAAACGGTCACTGCATTCTGACAGTAGTGCATGAGACAGGTAATCTGAAAAAAAAAAAATCATGTTCCTCTGTGTCCTTCGGTGCTCCTAATGGCATCTACAAGATTTCACAGACCGGAGGAAAAACAACCAATCAGAAACCGAGCTGGAGCCTTGCCTCCTCTGAGCAGCTGTCAATCAATCACAAACTCTGGTCAAACGGTCAAACTAGACAGCGCTGATCAAGTATGATCCAAGATTCTGTTACTGTAATACCTATTTCTTGCCTCAAACATCATTTAGTGTACTGTTTAACTGTAAAATGAAAAAGTTTGTGACCCGGCAGCCATGTTAAGATCAGTTGAGGAAATACCAAGCACCGCCCACCAGCCGGTGCAAACTTTCTCATTTTACAACTAAACAGTACACTACAAGATGTTCCTGAAACCATTTTACCCAGGAAATAGGCATTACAGTAACAGAATATTAATTCATATTTGATCAGCGCTGCCTAGTTTGACCGTTTGATCAGAGTTCGCAAGTGATTGACAGCTGCCTCCGTTGAATGAACATCCAATAGGAACGCTCTCTCTCTGAAATTACCTGTGATTGGCCAAAATCTCTCATCACGGGCTAGATTTTCTAAAGCCTGAAAACAGAGCTATGAGGAGGAGCAGAAGTCTAGTTTTCTCTCAGAACACTTGTATAACAACATGCTGAAACGTTATTACGGGATTTTTGCCCAATGATGCCTACCGCCACTTTAAAACAGCTTTAAACCGCCGATCCCGGCAGTGCCCAGCTGTAAGCAAGGCATCGTCTCGGCCCTGTCGGCCCGAGCCTCGCATGTGTTTCACTCCGACATAAGCAACAGCGAC
>CAKALG010042269.1:0-51865 GCA_916700815.1 Helicolenus hilgendorfi
GGGTACCATATCCCCTCCACACCCCACACCCTCTTTCCTCACACTAAGTTACCCCCAGACTACCCCCCCTTTACCCCTCGCCTCTCAGCTCCAGAGCTGATCCTCGGGGACAGGTGAACCAGATACCAGGCCTGGGGAAAAAACGGACGACTCCCACGGTCAAACTGCAGTGATTATTACACGGATGGAACACATGCTGGAGTTACAAGCCAAAATACACAGCCATGTATATGCACAAACACAGGCTGCCTGTCTTTGTGCACATATTAAAATTAATAGTTTGAGATTTTGGAACATACACTTATTTTCTTTGTTGCTGAGGTTAGATGAGAAGATTGATACCAGTTTCGTGTTTGTATGTAAGTAAAATATGAAGCCACAGCCAGCAGCTGGTTAGCTTAGCTTAGCATAAAGACTTGAAAAGAAGGGAAACTGCTAGCCTGGCTCAGTCTGAAGGTAACAAAATCCACCTACCAGCACGTCTAAAGAACACTAATTAACATGTTATATGTTATATCATGTTTAAGCCGTAGAGTAAAAGTGTTTTTCATGATTTCTCTCTGAATCTCTGAATTAACTGTTTCTAGTCTTTACGCTAAGCACAGCTAAGATAACTGGCTGACTGTAGCTTCATATTTAGCATATGGTCATTTAACTCTCAAATAGAAAATAACTACCAATTAAAATAAATATGGATTTTATTTTCCAATTATTTCAGATGAAGAGCTGACACTGATTTGCTAAAATTTCCTCTACAAAAATGCTACAAAAATCATCCCTAAATATCTCTCTCAACCATGTGTAAAGACATGCATGTACACACATGAATACCCATGCATATAGATACACACACGCCCACGTAGAGGTAATTCAGTTTCATTAGCGTGCCTGAGCATAATCAGATTTATGACTGCTCGGTTCATACAGAGTTGAAATGTGTTCGGGTTGAATCTAAAGGAGAACTGACACAGTAACCGCACAGCGCAGAAGAAAACTGAAACTGACACAGAAAAAAAAGTGAAAGACGGAAGGTAAAACATAAAAAAATGGGTCTGTGTTTGCGGTTTTACCGACAGTCAAGGCTGATGGATGTTTGAGACGACAGAGAGGGAGATGAAGGGGGGATAGAGAGAGAGAGAGAGAGAAAGAGAAACACAGTTCAGCATGAAGAGGACAGCAGGACGAACAGTGCGTCCATTGTCCATGTGGCCTGGTTAACATTTTAATGAAGAAGCCGCATCCAGAGTCCTGCCACAAACTGCACACTGACTCACACGATGATTAACACTCTGCAAATATGCTCGGACAATACAAGAGCTAACTGCAAACTCATTGACATGAACACATAGGGACATACTGTGGACACATGCCAATAAAGCACACAGGAGGACACTCATTCACACACATGGATCCATATGGGTGAATATTTAAAGGACAATTCTGGTCCGTCACACGTTATCTTCGTAGATTTGGAAATAATTTTTATTGGTTATTGTACTAAGACATTTTTACAAGTAACGCCTTGTTTTATAGCTCTGTGGACGTATGTGAGTCAACCAGAAGTTCAGTCATTCTTACGGTACGTGTCCACAGCCTCCGTGCTTTCCACGCCCCCCATTCATTGTTTATGTAAGCAGCCGCGCAATGCATAATAGTAGCGTGGCGTCGCGATTCGAGAGACTAAGCGTCACGACGCCTGCTCCTCATTTGCATAAAGTTGAGGGCTCGTCTACTTTATGCAAATCACGGGCGTCCGACGCGATTCACCGCCTCTCGAAGCTCCCGAGGATCTTTTAAAATCAACGTTGTTGATCGAAAATAAAGACAGATTCAGCAACTGCATGGGTTATTTCTCGCCTCAAATGTTTTCAGAAACACATTTCAGTGAACTATTTACGTGAAATAAGAGAAGAAAGTTTCCAAACGAGCCTCCATACTGGTTCCGGTTTGAAAACCGGGAGCAGCAGCCAACGGCGGGAAAACGTTCGTCCAATCAGGAGCCAAGTGCCTTGTTTCTAGGGACAGCACACCAAGTGTCCAATGTTGGGAAGGGTCGCGTGCCCTCACGATAAAAAACGCCCCTATGGACATGTACCATCATGGGAACCTCCGTGATCTACGATGTGTTTGCGAAACTCCTCCTCTTGTTTGTTTTTTTCGGCCAGTAATTTGCCTCGAGTACGTAAAACATTTAACTTTTGCGACAGATTACGGACAGACCGTATGCACTGTATGTCACAGGAAGTTATCATGTTTTGGTAACTAACATCCTTTGGAATAAGCAGATTAATAAACTGTTTGATTAATGAAATCCAGCTCTGTTTATAGTGTTAAAGTGTTTTTCTCAGTGAAAAGTTGGAAGGCATATTTAGCAGTTAGCAGGTAGCAGCTAGCATGCTACTAATGTTAGCTAAATATGCTTTTCACTTAGAAAAACTGTGACGTTATGAAGGTGACTCGTCTAGAAACAGTAGCTGCATAGATAAAAACACTTCTATATCTACGCAGTTAACTTCTCTCCCATATCTGCATTTCCTTGCGTTGAACAATAGGGGGCGTAATCTGTATACTAAATTCACAGACCCAAAACGAAACTGTGGAAACGAGGCGTAACACTTTAGGTCATAATTGGATCATTCGTCTTTATTTTCTCTTCCTACCAACCTTAGCTATCCTGGTGTTTGGTTAAAACGTGTCTGCCATGTTGCCAGATCTCAGCAATTAAAGCTGTGAGTATGATGTTATTATGTTATTATTACTAATGGGAATGACGACCAAAAATTACAAAAATAAGACCCAGTACACACACACACACACACACACACACACACACACACACACACACACACACACACACACACACACACACATATACACACATACACACATGTAACTGATGGACCTGACAACTCTTCCCACAAATCAAAACCCAAACGTCCAGCCTCCGTGCCCACAATAATACAGATGATTGGAGGAAACTGCTGTGATTCTGGCAGCGGAGAGAACAGCTACAGCGGACTTGAACGTTGAAGACGAAGTGAATATGAATGTTTATTTTCTCTTTTCCTTTTCCAAGAAATGCAATTTGCTATGATGAACAGGCAATTTTGAAATTGTGGGTGAAACGACCCCTCAGATTGTGGTGAAATAACCATAAAGACTAACACCAGGGTTGAACTCCAGCTGTCGAACCCACCACCCGTACTGCTCAACATACAGGAAGTGAGGGATTCCTAAACTGGTCAAATGTTCAAATGCATAATATTGAATGAGCACAAAAGGAGCCCCCACCTCTTCCCCGCATACACATTATCTGATGGCGATCTGAGACATATGTTGAAGGGGCTACGTAGGGGTTGTTTTCAAACCAGATGCAAATGTCTTTGAGAGGAAACTGCAGAAACACGTACGTATAAGTCGACAAAAGTTCAGTGGGCCTTCCTGCTGCCACTGTGTCAAATACTCTCCTTCTCCAACTCTCACACTCTTTCCTTTCACTCCTTATCTTCTCTTTTTCTTTCTTTCTTTTTATCTTTCTCTCTCACACAGAGCACAGCATAATGTCTTCCGCAGCTGTCTCTCCAGGGCAGGCGGTGTAAAGGGTGATATGATGAAGAGGGTGAAAGAGAAGAGAAGAGGAAAGAGGAGGAGTGGGAGTAAATCTTGGGGGTCGCCGCCACTGGAGTTGGATTCCTTCACACCAGTTGTTGAAAGCTTCTCCTGCACGCATGGGAACATATGTGTATACGCAGACACACACTGAAGTGGCTATGCATCCATGGTGTTTCCTGTCAGCCTGCCTCTGTATTGAGGTGATTGTGTGCTCTGGGGGAGGTGGGTGGGTTAGGTCTTGACCAGGTGTGTTTGATCACACACACCTTGATAGCCAAACACACAGCCGAGGAGATCTGGATAAAGAGAGGAGGCAGATAGCGGGAGATTTCTTTACGTTCGTTTTTCCCAGTAAGGGATACAGCAGCAGCAGGTGAGTGGTGGTGGGACTTTCCAAAACTGAGCGTCCCACTGAAAAGTACAATAGAATTAAATGCGCCCCAAAATCCCCCAATCGCATCCACCCCTTTGTCTTGTCATTCAACCGCTTCTACAGTAGTCAGTTAAATGAATGATTCTCAGAGCGCTTTAAAAGCCGTTTTTACTACTGGACAGCAGGGGCTACAGTTTCAAAAGGTACATGGTACGAAGGTGTAATGTAAGACTGGAGCAAGTTACACTTTATTACTCAGTCGGCAACCTCCGGGTCTGAAAAGTGAAGCCAATGCCGAAGTGACTTAAACTTGCATTCTTTCTAACAGCCAGCAGGGGGCGACTCCTCTGGTTGCAAAAAGAAGTCTGATTATATATAAGTCTATGAGAAAACCTTTACAATGTTTACAATGTTTACCTCAGTAAACATTGTAAACATGAGTTTATGGTCTCAATCGCTAGTTTCAAATCTTTTTCAATACAGCCAGCCTATTCTCATTCTCAGAGCGTTAAATACCGAGGCTTTGGATACCGCCGCACAACACCCTTTAGCACCAGTATGAGATGCACAGTGCTTTCCATTAACTACCATCCGCGTCAATATTAAACATTCAGAAAAAAGTGCGCTGGGAGTGTGGTGACATACATGAGCTACTTGATATTTGAAATTTTCAAGTCATTTCAGGTTTTGCCAATTCAAAAACTAGAATTGTTTTGAGAGTCTGCGGTTTTTAGTCGCTCATCTCAACTCTTCTTTCTTGGATCACATGACCGATAGAATGAAATCCATCGGACTGATCCAGGCTCCATTGATTATCCTTGGTAGCCTGAATGTTTAAAGCACTTTATAGAAAACGGTCTAGACCTGCTCTGTATGAAAAGATGACTTCTGTCATGAGTTGGCGCTATACAGAAATAAAATGAATTGAATACTTTAAAGAGTGAAAAGACACACTAAGAGAGGGTGGGAGGGAAAGTGAATGGGCCCAACAAACACAAGGCTTTCATCCAGGAGACCGGTGTTCGTGTCTTCACCCTCTCATCACTTCTGGTTGCAAAAAAAAACACAATGGCGATGGCCAAAATGCTGAACTCGAGGCTTCAAAACGGTAGTCCACAAACCAATGGGTGACATCACAGTGACTGCGTCCACTTCTTATAGACAGTCAGTGCTATAAACATATTTGGGTTATTGTTTAAACTACACATCTCTGCACTGTTACTGCTGTCACATCAACATGAAAGCAGTGGAATCACTGTCACACTCACTTTGCAGTAGAAGTCCTACTGCGTTACTGTTATTATATTATATAGTCACCGTAAAAGTTTAACTGCTGTCCCAACTAGCAATTAGCCGCTCCCCTAACATTCCTATTGGCTTAAGAGAATACAGTGTAAATATGTTCTGATAATGTGTCCTGTGTAATGTTTGTTTAAGGTTCTATGAGACTATTGCTCTTTAACTACATTTTTGTACCAACGCTTTGAATTTACATTTAAACATAACTATGTTTTCTTTAGTGTATAATCACCGTGCACCACCATGTTTCTACAGTAGCCCAGAACGAACAAACCAAACACAGGCTCTAGAGAGAGACTTTCGTGTTTTTACGTTACCTGAAGGCCACCGTAGGTCTTCGACATGCTTGTGAAACTGTGGTAGTGTGAGCCGCATAGTGTAAAACCATGATACCACCAACCGCCGTCTGCTTGTGACTTCTTAGAAAGTAGAAGTCTCTAGGTGGGGTCCCTTGTCATGTTTCAGAGTTGTTAGCCGTTGCATCAAAGAGACCTTTTCCCCTCTAACTTCTCATTTCACAAAAGTAAATAAAGATGAGAGAAAAGTACACTGTTGCTATCAGAACGTTTGGTTACATCTAAGAACACTGTCAGAACATTAAACATAACTTTAGTGGGCATATTCAGTAACATTACGGGAGCGTTCATTGACTAACACGAGCGTTCATTCACTATCAAACTGAATGAACGGAATGTTCTTTTAATCAGTGCTCACATTCATCCAACCCACACCTTTACAGTACTTCACCTGGCACCTGCACTGCACTGCAGTTTGCGCAATTACAGTACTCTACAAATATCCTGCCACAAACGCATGAACACACACAGACTCACACACACACACACATGCATATACACAAATATGGACTTAGTCACTTAAAGTTTACACTACACATGCACACACGGTAGAGCTTGAGCTTTCACTGGCAGCTATGTAGACATACAGTATACTGAAACACACAGGTACTCAGTTTGCAATCACACCTATTCACAAGTGCACACCCACCCACACACTCAGAGAGCAAACACACACACACACACACACACACACACAGTGAGCGAGCATGGCTGGAGGTGCCTGGTGTTGTTTTCTGACTCGTATTACAGCTCGCTGAAGCAGCTCCTTCTGCGGCCGCGGCTCTCATTCCTCTGAAGCCACATCAAGGAGCGCTGGCTTCCCTGCTAAACAGACGCTTTAGCAGCACCACCAACCTAGAGACACAGAGAGAAAGAGAGAGAGAGAGAGAGAGAGAGAGAGAGAGAGCCCTCCAGCATGGCCACACCACAACCATTATGTGCAGATTCAATGGAATCTAATGTGGAGGATGTGGCTGGCTATCTCAGATGCTGTTTATGTAACCGTGAAGAGGAGAAGAGAGAATAGTGGAGGCCAAAGACCGAATAAAGCCGTGCTTTCTTTGCCTTTTGTGTAACTGGCTCATCTGCAGCCCGTCCGCTGCACTTTCTAATGGCTTAATGAGAGCTAAACAGAGCCATTATACACTAAATGACCATGGTTTGAAAAATTGGGCGATTACAAAGTGATGATCATCTGTATAAACAAAACGAGGACTGTTTGTGCCAGATCTGGACTCTGCTGTTGTTTTTCTAGTTTGGTGCTTCAAGCAACATGCCTGTGTGTGATCAACCACCATACAACTCTCTATGTCACTAGATTCAGGACTCTACTCCATGTTTTGTATTAGACTGCCCCCTAGTGTTGTTATGCCCCCCGCCTCCTCTCTCATCTGCTCCCTCTCTCTCTTTCTTTGTGCATGAAGTTATCTAACAGGTATTAGTGCCGGGGGAATCTCGTTTTGTGAGTGAAACCAGCAGATGTGGAGGTGATAATGTCTCTCAAAGTCTTCTCGTTCTTGGCTCGGTGAGTTTTCCCAGACTTTACGTGCTCAGTCAGCTAAATTAATGCAACAAGAAGTGCTCGGGGGATTCGGAGCTGTACACTGTGTGTGTGTGCGGATGATGAAAGACGGAAAGATCACGTTTGCTCACGCTCACGGCCCACTCACCGTCCCAAGCACACAGATTTTTAAGTCATTGTTGAGCTGATATGTCAGCCACATATTTCTTTGTAATCACTCCTGTGTCACCGACTGTTTATGCTGTCAAGGCAGTAATAACTTTGACATGCTTAAAGGCAAAAGGAGACACTGGAATCTGTGCTGTTACTGTTTAACAACTCCTCAACAGTGTTTATCTGAACACAATCTGGGGCCCTTATTTCACTTTGTTTTCAAGATGTTCAAAACTGTGAGAATGAAATGTCGGAGCATTGGAAACAGGTGGAGTTATCTTACCACACTGCCTTGAGTAAGTCCGTTTTGTGAGACTTGATACTTTTTTTCCCCCCACCAGATTTCCCAAGATCCTTTCCTCCTCTAGATTCATCTGACAGCTGCAGTTTGCAGAGAAGACTTTCACATGCAAAACCGACAATGAGCTCATACTGTGCAGTATCATGCATTGATGCAGCTTAAACTACCAAACATTATATAGTAGTAGCATCACATACAACTCTGAAATATTTCCTACTGTATTTAAAGGGTTCTTTTCCAGAAGAAGTACTTTGTACTTTATACTATGAATACTTATACAGTTTTGCCATAGGTTTTGTTATTGATACAGCTTTGGCCATAAGTGCCAATATGGGATTTGAACCTCCAAGCATCAGACATGAGTGACTACATTTACATGCACACTAATATTCCACTATTATTCCGACTATGAGAATATTCCGAATTTGATACGGGTCATATAAACAGCATAATCCATTTGGATATTCTGAATTAGGTCTTTTTCCGATTAAGACATGTGGGATATGCCGATATTATTCAGGCTTTAGGAGCATTCTTTGGACATGTATACATACATTCAGAATATGCATCTCAGTTGGGGTTTCTACGGCAGTTTGTGACACACGGCCTCTTGCCTGTTTATGGCCAGCTCTGTGTGTTGTACACAAAGCCCCAGGAAGTGAGCCGGGCTGTGAAGGAAATTTTTGTAGTGGCCAAACGGTAATACTACAACTTCCGTGTCCACCATGTGATGCCATTGGGCCAAAAAATACTTTTTCCATTAAACTTACATTGGGAAAGAGACGTCTGTAACGCAGCGAGTAATTTATTTTTTTGATAAATTAACTTCCCAGTTTGAACACTTGAGTAGCCCTTATTTAAATCATTAGGTCATAAAAGTTGTAAAATGCACTAATAGCCAAATCCAGAGTTATTTTCCTCCGAACGGAGGAATGAGCCCCAGATCGGGGCTGGACCGAAGATCGCCATACTGTCATATAGTAAAATCTGTTCTGCATGTAAATTAATGTCAAGGTATGTCGCCAATGTTACTAGGTAGCTGGTTGCATTGTTTTTCCTCTTCTGTTTCGTTTACATAGGCTATGCAAGGAGGCTGCACTGCTGAGAGTCCAATTATGTGTACCCTTGCCAAAGAAACATCAGTTTGTCATGGTAGGCCTTGTTTTTTGTTTACGTTTTGGCGTCGTGCACCTGGAACACTTGGAGGTCGGAAGTTCGAAATTTCAACTGGGAAATTCCGACCTCCGACTTTGACTGGAACGCAGCATAAATTACCTACAAATTGTGTCATAAAAAATAATTATAGTGTAGAAACCTATTTAGGCATATTAAAAGAAGGGCTTAAAGCATTATTACATTTATGTATTTGATACAGCATGCAAAATAGGAAAAGTTCCAGAGAAAGTCTTTGACGATTAGGCCTCCATCATAATGACGTCATTTTACGGTATGGTATATAATCACGCCATACGCCATACTGGGCTAATGTATGATGTGGAGAGGGACTGATGAGCTCACTGAGGACCCGTTGGACTGCTGGTTCTGAAGAAACTGGAGGTGGAGAGCTGGAGGTATGTTGCATTGATCTGACGGTGTAATGACAGCTGACAGCAGCAGAGAAAGGAACAGTTTTCACAGAGAACTGGCTCACGGAGGCAAAATCTGATTGATTGAAGTGAAAAGCGTGAACTCCCTTTTGTCAACTGAATAAGTTGAGGACAGGACAGGAAATATATGAACATGATCACAAAGCATGAAGAAAGTCTTCTGATTTAACTTTAGTTCTTAGTTTGCAATGTCATGTTATGACTTGTATGTGCGTGACACAGTAAACAACAGCAACAACTACTAATAATTCCACTACTATTAATACAGTTTTTCAGCTGGATTTCATGGTATTGCTTTTCTTTATTCTCCACTTGACTGAATGTAATACTAAATGACATGTTTAAGGAACAGTGTGTAACAATTAAGGGGATCTATTAGCAGAAATGGAATATAAGATTCATAACTATGTTCTCGTTAGTTTATAATCACCTAAAACTAAGAGTTGTTGTGTTTTCGTTAGCTTAGAATGAGCCCTTCATATCTACATACGGAGTCCGTCATGTTTCTACATTAGCCCAGAACAGACAAATCAAACACTTTTACGTTACCAAAATCCTACACACTGTGCCTTTAAGAAAAGCTTTTGTAGTACAGATAGCTCACATTTCTCTGTAAAGCTCCTCAGTTTATGTTAAAAATAAAGCCGAGTAAAAACAAAGAACTTGAAGAGGGTTTTTCTCTAAAGCCTTCTTAGGTTTGTCATGAATGTGTTTCTCCAGAGAGGTCAAAGGTCAAACACTGTTTTCCAATGAGAAAAGATGATGTGACAGTTTTCTCTTGGGGAAAACTCCCAACGCTGACGATGAGATAATGATTACAAACCTGTTGGGATGTTAGAAACGTGACGAATGTGAACGGCATTCACAATGTTTGTGCGTGAGGGAACTGGGTTTTCGGTTCATATCTCCTGACCTGGAACAGATCCTCAGACATGGCAATGTGGCACTTTCCAAAACTCATTCATCTCCCCGAGCAAGGCAGCTTTCAGTACATACCTCAGGCAAACACACACACACACACACACACACACACACACATCATGCATGCACTAACAGTACAGTGTATGTTTAACTTAGCAGCTAGAAAAGTCCCCCAGTGAGAGGTGTTGATGGATGGATGTCAGAAGGCAATGACCTGCCTGGGGTCTCCTCTATTTCACACAACCACATTAACTGGGTCATCAATCAGTGTGTGTGTGCATGCGTACATGTGTGTGTGTTTTTGAACATGCACAAGCACACCATGTGTTTGGCTACGCCACGTACATTGCGAGCATGAATCCATATGTACTGGCGAGACACTTAGCAGCAGGACACACACACACACAGAGAGAGGGATACGGATCTGCACTGTTGACCTGCAGTACCTCATTACTGCAGCCAATCAGGAGACAAAACATCAGGCTGATTAGTGAAAGACCTGCACAAATAAACATCCAAAGATTGAGCAGAGGGAGAGAGAGGCTGGGTGAGACAGAGATAGTGTTGCCTGAGGTGAGAGGGGTTTCTCTTTAGTACAACTTAACCTCACACTGCCCCCTCTGAGTTCATGTCAGAGGCCCCGTGGATACATTACTGTGTGCAAAAGGGGAGAACACACACATGCAAACACATCCACACACTTGTTTTTCTTTCCTTACACTTATATCTCTTTCTCTCAAACACGCACACACACACACACACACACACCTAATGTTCCCTGCAAAGAAGATCCGTCGACAGTTGAGCAGCGCCACAGCTCAGTGGTTGTGATGAATGAGGAAAATCACGGCTGCAAATCTTATCTGTGCCTTCAGTGTGTGTGTGTGTGTGTGTGTGTGTGTGTGTGTGTGTGTGTGTGTTTCCTTCCAGCTGTGCTCTACCTCATGGCCCAGTCCACTCTGATTCAACCTCAGTGGGGTTATATAAGAATAGGCAGACTCAACTGTAGAGTGAGTGTGAGTAAATTACTACGTACATTACTTTGAATTGTAGTTGGTCGAAATATGTCATAGTATAGTATGTCAATAAAAGTTTTAAAAAAATCATAGTATAGTATGTCAAAAACAATTAACAAAAGTCATAATATTGTACGTCGAAAAAAGTCATAGTTTAGTATGCCAATAAAAGTAAAAAGAGTCATCGTTTAGTACGTCAAAAAATGTCATAGTTTTGTAGGTCAAAAAAAGTCAGTTTTGTATGTCAATAAAAGTTTAAAAAACAGTCAAAAAAGTAATAATTTTGTAAGTCAAAAACAAAAAAAATCATAGTTTAGTATGTCAATAAAAGTAAAAAGAAAAGTCATAGTTTTGTACGTCAAAAGTCATAGTTTAGTATGTAAATAAAAGTTAAAAAAGTCATAGTGTAGTATATCAAAAACAGTCAAAAGAGTCATAGTTTAAAATGTCAAAATTAATAAAAAAGCCATAGTATAGTATGTCGAAAAATGTGAAAGAAAAAGTCATAGTATAGTATGACTGTCTCAGGTATACACAAACACACACATTTACACTTTAACTCTACAGTACTGCAGGCATGCACACAGTCAAACACACACATACGCCACAGTGACACACTCACACCAGTGTGAATGGCATTACAAGAGCTGAGGAATCTGGCTGCTGGATATTTCCTCCATTCCTCTGTCAACCATTCATCTCTCGCTCCGAGGGAGGAGGAGGAGGTGAGCGAGGGGCGAGAGAGTTTTACAAAGAGTCAGAGATGGAAAGAGAGAGAGAGAGAGAGAGAAGGGGAGAGACGGTCTCTTCATTCAGCCGCTGGCCGTCAGCCAAGAACATTCTGTACTGGTTTGTTTGTGGGGAAATAGAGAATACGTTTCTATTCCTCATGAACCTGACCTTCCTGTCTGCCTCTCTGTCCATTTTACTGTCTGTAGGATTCCCCGTCCGTCTGCTTTCTGAGCCCCTGTGTGTCTGCTCATCTGCCTATGAGTCTATATGCAATGTTAGAAGCTCATACTGTAGAAGAAGACAGTAAATATGTCTGTCTGTGTAGTTGCATAATAACTGTGCAACGTGTCCTCATACAACGGTTCATATGATATCTTACGAAAAATGTTATTCCTCATTTTTCATTTGTTTTCCTACAAATTTTTACAACACGTGATGCATGTGTCAATTTCATCTGCAGTCTTTTCCATCTTCACAGGAAGCAACTTAATTAGATTTAGGAAACAAAACTACTTGGTTAGGTTTAGGCAACAAAACTACTTGGTTAGGTTTAGGAAAAGATTGTGGTTTTGGCTTAAAATAACACCGGAAGTGGTTTAACTTAAGTACGGAAGTTACCTGACAAATAAATCAATGTAAATTTCATGCTTCTTTTAGCTCTGTTTTGGTCTCCACCAACTTCCGATGGAAATATCTGGCTCCTTAGTTGCTAAACTATGTTAAGCTAGTAAGCTAGTGGCTAACTTTTCTGCTAAAATTGACTCAACTCACTTTTGATACCAGGTCCTTTTCTCTATTTTATTTTCCACAGCAGCCAGTTAAAATATCACCGTAATTGGCGTAACTTAATTACGGAAGTTACGTGACAAATAAATCAACTTTGGCTTCTGGTTTCGCATGGGATATGAACATCGGTCTCCTGTGCGAACGTCCGGTGGTTTTTGACCCCCCCATCCACCCCAACCTCCTCGCTACATGGCATTTGTTGCTCTTTATACATCCTGGTTCACAATAAAGGGGATTACATGCATTGATTTCGTGGGATATATATACGAATTACAGTGCATTACTTTTCGTAGGTATAGCTACGAACGATGTATAAGAACAGCCTGATCTGTGAGACCTGCTGAAATCACCACACAGTTCAGTTTCTCCAAAAGCTAGAATTCCGCCAAGGCAGCCTAAATTGCTGCAGAGGCCTAAATCTGGCACAACTGGTTCCCAGACTCATGCCAGATTTGTGAGGAATGATGCACCACAGCAGTCAGCCCAAGATCACTGGTCTTATTTTGGTGCTGATGACACTGTAAGTTGATTCGCAGCCCAAAGTCCAAATTTAGCCAAATGCGGCAGCTAAATATGGGCCACAGCTAGCTTACATGTAGCCCTTTCCGTGCCAAGTTGGAGATAAAACTACCTTGGAAACAGCTGTGGTGCAAATCAGACCATATCACAACCACCACATTGAACAAATCAACTTGTCCTCTTTTCAGTCTGAACTGTAAAGGGCAAAGAATAAAACCCAAATGATCTTCCCAATGCATTAAAAAAAAAATACATTTCATATGTTAAACATAACAGTATAAGACAGATAGCTCACAGGTGGCAAAGTGTTGCATTGTTTAAAGCTGCTATAATCAATATTCAACACAGGACTTTCACCCAGGAGACCGCTGTTTGTGTCCCGTGTGAAACCAAAAGTTAACGTTGACTTGTTTAATTTACGTCTGTATCTTAAATAATGTAACAAATGTACTTATATTAAGCCCAACCATGACCTTTTCCCTTACCCCAACTAAGTGGTTTTCTTGCCTAAACCTAACTGCGGACGCTTGCTTGGTGTACAATTGACACATGAAAACGTTAAAATGCGTACTCGTGACACACGGGATGTCCGTGTTATGTCATGAAAATTCCGTACAACTAAACGGCATTCTCAATTACATTTCGTGGGAAATGTATTTCCCACGAAACGTATAAGGGCGTATAAATACCATGACTAAACACGGACATCCTGGTTGTCATTAGTACGCATTTTAGCGTTTTTTGCGTGTCATTTGTACACCATGCAAGCGTCCGCAGTTAGAGTATGGGAAAAGGTCATGTTGGGCTTAAAATAAGTAAGTAAACCACGGAAAACACGTCACAAACATCAACAAAAAGGATGTGACAATCATCACTTGACAAACGTCACTAACATAACTTAACGGTCTCGAACACTCGTCTCCTGGTTAAAAGTCCGTCAGTTTGTTGGACCCATCCATCTATCCACCCGTCCGCCATAAGTGGTCTTTCGCGCTTTTTGTACTACGTCACTCTTACCGTAGCATTTATACGCGGATGTGTTTACATTGCAGTCAGTACAGGATACATGTCGTACAAATGACACACGGAAATCAAGAAAGGCGTACTTATTGCCGCTAAACGCCTTATACGCCTTTTCGTGTGAACGAGCTGGTCATTTTTTAGGAGGCAGGGTTGCTCCTGGAGCTGTGGGAAACTTGCATGTCTTCAGCTCTCTTTGGCTCGTGTCACGAGCAGCTCTAAACTAAATTGCATGACATGTTAATGGATATGTTTAAAGTATATTTACCTGTCTGTCTGTCTGTGTGTCTCTTTGTCTGTCGTTCTGCCTGCATATAGACCACAGCACAGCCCATGACAAACAGTCTAAACACAACCAGCTGTGCTCTGGACTGCTGGGAGCCCCCAATCACACAACTCTGCTTTACACACACACACAATCAGTCACACGAGCACAAGTTCATACAGTATGAACATATGGATGTATGTATGGATGCATACTGCAGATCGATTAGTATAGAGAATCTGTAAATTAAACAAGGCAGAATAACGTTATATTCAATCACATATTACATCGTATGGACTCTTTGTCTTTCTAAAGCTAGTAGTTAGTTCTTCATCTACTACTTCCTAATATTTTACTTCTTCTTGCTCAACAGCAAACACTAGTGTGTGCATGTGTACAGTTTTATCCGACTAGGTTGTTTGTGTGTGTATCTATGCATACACACTCAATCAAAAAAGCCTCTTTGTTAGAAACATATTAGACGTCTCTATGGGCTTTGCTGTGCCATAAACACCACTTATTAAACTGTACGAACTGGCATTATCCAGCCCAGATCTGACAGTAAAAAAAATATATTTTCAGTGCTACCTTGGCTGGCGTATATCAGCAACAGCTTCTATAAGTTATTAGTGAGGGTGTGTGGAAAGGCTATGATGACAGAAGACTATGTGCCATACAGCACAGAGCTATAAACAGAGTATGAGCTCAATGTGAAGTGAAGAGTATTAGCGTGCGTCTCAGCCCCACGAGCAATTAGAGAAAGCAGTGGAGTTCATTTGTTCGCTGTGACCGGAGAGAAGTCAGCCAACGCTGACTGACAGCTCGTATAAGTATCTCTACTGAGACTATGATGCAGGTGATGATATTGAACATTGAGTCAGAGGAACTCCAAAAGTAAAAGTAGTTCTACATTATCAACCAGTGCAACATCCACCTCTAAGGCCAGCTTGTTCACACTGACCACTAAATAGTCATCATCACTGGTGGTGGTAAAACTACAATACATATCAGTGTAATGTAGCATGTATAAATTACAAAGAACTTGACAACCCCTAACCTGAGACTTCGCCCAACCTGAACTTTTAGTAACCCCGTAAGGCTTTGAGACAGTTTTATGTGCTGTTAGGTATGCGAGTGAAATAAGTGGTTGTGATATTCATATTCATGTGAACATGTGATCCATGTTTATATGCTGATGAAGAACACGCGGCGCTGCTGGGTCGGTGGCCCAAAACAAACCGCTTTGAAGATTTTCATTTTTGGCTCTCTAACTGCTGACTGAATGGTTTCATCTCCTCACATACTAATGCTGGCTTTAACGTTTGTCCAGCAAGCATTCTCCATTGTTCTTTTTTAAATTAAAGGTTAGGTTTTCCTGGCTGATACAGGTTGCTACTTGGCTGATGCAGTAGTGAAATGGTGGATTTAGATGCATCCAACAGACGCATAGCAGCGTTCATTGTAAGTTGTGTTTGTGTTCATCTGATGAAGTCCAAAATTCACCCTTCTTTTGGCTCTATTTTGGTCTCCACCGTCAGCTGATGGAGGAATCTGGCTCCTTAGTTGCTAAATGTTCCACCATGTTCACAAGCTAGTCGCTAACTTTTCGGCTTGAATTGACTCGAGTCACTTTTAACACCAGGTCTTTTTCTCTAATTCATTTTCCACTGCAGATAGTGTGCGCGGGATTCTCAGGATTTTCAGCTGATCGCCGTAGCAACGAACTGCCAAAAAAAGTACCAGGTGCCCGGTACTATCCACAATTTTGTTCGAGTTGAGTAGAGCCTTCATCTGCCGTTTGGTGCTGGGCAGGTAGCGTGTTATGGGTTTATCAGAAAACAGCTTCTTGGTCTGATGAGAGCAGTATTAGTGAACTTAAATGTAAAAGTTGTGCGCCCTACTACCAAAACAATGAGCAGAAACACCATGAGCAAAAAAGAAAACAGCACTGAAAAACACAGGTGCAATCTTTCCTCCCAGTTGGCTCGTCTTCTTCAAACCCGACTCGGCCAGCCTCAGGCTATCTGCTGTTTCACAGACAGCTCATCAGAATGAGTGACAACTGCTGGGGTGGAAACTTTACTAACTGTGGGGGAGGCGAGCACCGCTGACAATACACCTTCTGCCTCCAGGCCAGAAGGTGCATGTTGGGGTTTCAAGTTGTGTCTTGCAACGAGGCCGTGAGCAATTCAGGAAACTTCCAACAGGTTTTTCTTTTTAAATCAGCTAATGAATATCAAACTTCTTATCAACCAGACAGAATAAATTAAACTTAAAAAAAAACTCCCCTGTCTGGGAGAGACACCAACGGTTAAAAGTTTATCACCAGTCTGTGTCGAGGCATGTCTCCAATAAACTTTGTTTTTACATAGCAAAAGAAATGTCATATCTACCTCTTAAGTCCAAGCCAAACAATGCTATATCACTATGCTTTGAGTTTCACAGCACCACAGCCTTCAACACACAGGAGGTTCAGTGTGTAAAGGGTCCACCTTTCTGTCTTTGAAAGCAGCCTGAGCGTTCAGCAGCTGTAATGCTCTGCTGTTGACTTCATGTTGACTTAGCCATTAAAAGCTGTAGCGGGTCTGAAATCAAAACCTGCACAACTGTTTAGCTTGGACCGAGCGTGCCTTATAAGTGTACACTTGAGCTGCAGTTTAAACACTCGCACCTCTGACACGGTTCTGCACACAGGTCGCTGGTGCATCCCATAAAGAGGAACGCCACTCAGATTAATATTCTCATACCTCACAGAAATGGAGAAAATCAGCAAGTTTCAGACGCCAGAGACAAACTGAGAGCAGACTCGAAAGAGAAGAAGTGTGTGTGTTTGTGCATGTGTGTGCAGATGTGTGATTAATTGCCCTGGCTCAGATAAAAACAATAAACAGAGGAAGAGCGGGATTGTTCCCGTCAACCTGACTGTCATGTCAGACTCAAACATCTTGATTTCAACATTCCTCCAGTCTCCACATGTCATTCCTGACTCATGTGTTTGTTCTTCTTGAGTCTGCTTTTTGAAATCTGATGACATCTCAAGAACAGTTCCAACATCTTTGGAGTCTTTTTTACCCTTTAAAGGCACAATGAGTAGGAATTGTTGCGGTTTCTAAACACAACATTAGAAGTTGGCCCCTGCTCAGGTGAAAGCCAACGCCAGATTCACTCTTGTTTTGGACCGAGCTTTGTCTGCTTGGCGTTTCGCCTCACTATATATACTTTTTTATCCAGCGCTGTGTTTTGTCAGCCGATTAGACTGTTATCAGGCTATTAAATAGGCGTTATGAGTTGCTATAAGCCCCATAGATGTGGGTCAATAGAGGCCTACGACACCCACTAGTAGGTTTTATCATCTATTCACACAGTAGATCACTGAAAGAAGGTGTAAAAGAACACGACAGCGACCGTAGTAATTATGACAGGAGCAGAAGAGGAAGTCTTTAGTATAGACAGTGTGAAACTCCATAAAGGGTGGAGGTCAGTGTTGATGGATGAGACACAAAAAACAGGGCTTTTACCCAGGAGACCAGAGTTTACATCCGTGTAAAACCAGAAATGTGTAGTTGTCTTTGTGTTCATAACTATTTTAACTCAAAACACAATGTATTTCCCTAAACTTAACTGAGTGTTTTTTGTTGCCTAAACCTAAAGAAGTTGTAGTTTTATTGCCTAAACCTAAAGAAGTTGTAGTTTTGTTGCCTAAACTTAAAGAAGCCTTTTTGTTTGTGTTAAAAACGTGACGTTTTATTCAGTTTTACAACATGTAAGGCCCCTGTGCATCCATATCTATGGTGCTTATAGCGACTGATAACGCCTATTTAATGGCCTGATAACAGTCAAATCTGTATTTTTGTAGCTTCCTCTTGGACGCATGCTTACAATCTGGCATCTGGTTGCTACATTTTGACGCACAGAAACTTCCTGAACAGAGCAAAATGAGAAAATATAGGCAGGGGGCAGGGACTCTGCAGATACAGAAAACGCCACTCACTTCTAGAGCACTGGTTCCCAACCTGGGGGTCCCACCCCACTAGCGGTCGCCAAAGTTTCACAAGGCCTTCTTGATTTTAAATGGTGTAAGATAACTTTTCTTTAAATATAGGCTACGGTTGGCCTATATCTCAGGATTTCATTCATTTATGTGAAGAAAACTAAATGAAATTGCTATTTTTAAAGTTTGGATTATTATTTAAGATACAAATTTGAAAAGTACGCAGTTAAAACAACCAAAGAGCTAATAGAAAAATGGCCAAGTTTCAGGGCAAAGAAAACACTGAATTTGTCAAAAAAAGGAAGCCTATAAAGTATGAATGATTGTTAAAAATGAGAAAAAAACAGTTGCTCTGTGCTGTTATTGTTATGAATTGAATATATTATGAAATATCCATAAAATATGTCATTTAGTCAGGGGTTGTCAGTTTACCCAATGATAGGTCCCTTAAGGAAAAAGGTTGGGAACCACTGATCTAGTGGAGTCGAGTCTATACATAGTTTTTTTTATCTTACTCATTTTGCCTTTAAGTTGTTCGTTTTTTACTCAAAATAACGTAACCTTGCCCTTTAAGATGTATTCACTCTTTCATTTGGTAAATCCAGATGTGTACACACATTTACAACTTTACTCAACACACCAAGCTCATTCCAAATAACTCTATGACTGATTACTACACACTATTACATCTCGTACAGGTTGCATGAACCCGCTCGTTTTTCATTTTGTCTCTTTTTTTCTTCTTTGCTTTGACGTGAAAGACATTTTGGCAGATTGTTGGAACGACGTTTAAAGTTCTTCCAGATGGACCGTTGATGGGTCGCCTAAAAAGAAGTCCTTGTTTTATGGAATCAAAGTGGAGTCAGGCCTAATTAGAGCTGAGAGTGACATTGTAGAAGGAAAGGAAAGTGGCTCGGGAGGAAAGCTAATGTCTCAGGTGTTTCTGCTTCACTCTCTGTCCGTCTGCTTCCACTGAACCAGCTTCCAACCATTACCTCCCTTTTTCCTTTGGCATGAATCATATCCTGTGATGTTTTGTACACTGTAAGACAACCTAAAAACTCCAATTAGGCATGTGTTTTCCCAAAAATAGAGTCCCAGACTGGTAAATGCAGACATCCGACACTGGTCGGAGTGTTTCCTGAGAATCTTATCGCCCATCTGACTAGTCATCTTAGCTCTCCTCCAACAAAAACACACAGAGATATACAAACACACTCCCATGTTCTACACTGGGTGATGTATTTGATGCTGTACGCACACATTATTTAAGAGGACAAAGTGCAACACTAATATAGCTGCTGTCTTCTGCTGCTGATAGAGCATCTGCTGGCCACATTACTCAGCCAGTCCAGCCGGGGTCCTGGAAATACTGAGGAGGTGACGAATACACAAACACGCACTCAGACACACCAGCATGTGCAGACAAATGTGTTTTATCCGTCAGTTCGACCAGATATGAAGCTCCTTGGTGGGTTCCTCCCTAGACGTCCAGACACACACACACACACACATGATAATACAAACACTTTCATATGTTCATGTGCATCACATACGCAGACAATTAACACACATCCTTTCAGTTATGCTGCTTAGATCATCTCCAGTTCACATGTAGTGATTCCAGGCTGATGAGGGGGAGGGCAGAGTAGACACAATGAAGCATGGCTGAAACATCGGATGGCCAGCACAGGCAGAATGTAGCTTCATATATTAGATACGCAAAGCAACAATTAGCCTTGAAGCAGGATGTAGGCTAATCTCTACAAACAGATAAACGGCACAAGATTTTGGTACCTGAAGCGTTCTGGTTTCCGTTTGTATCCCGAGTGCTATTGACTAAACACGTTTGAGCAGGCTTTGGTTGAATGCAGGAAAACAGTTGTGTGGAAAGCAAAAGAGGCGAAACGCATCGGCTATCGTCTGACAATGATTTCACTTTTTATTGGTTTAAAATTAGCTTGTAAACTGGTTACTTGTGAAACAATCCATTCATACACGTCATGTCTCAACTCCAACTCCGGCCTCGCGTCTCAAGTGGCTAATCGGACTGTAAACAATGAGCAGCGAACGGAAGAGGAAGTCTTGCCCCAGATATTCGCTGGCTGCACCGGAATCCCAGAAATATAGCCGCTTGCCCCCAGAGGCTTATCTGTCGTCAGACTGGAAGCTGAGATTGGATGTAGGCCATCAACCACCCGTTTTTTGAAAACTTTATTTTACCATGATATGTCCACTTTCATGCTAATGGTTCTTTGGGCACACCAAAATGCCATTTTTGTGTGACTTTAAGGCCAAAACAAAACCTCAGCTCCAGCCCCTTTGAGATTCTGTGCATGCTTCTGGTCAGGAATATGGATGCTTTCCATATTCTTTAGTGTTACTTTGCTGCACTTGCTAACGTCACCTTGAACTGAGCTGATCAACGGCTCACTCACAGCAAATACTACATGCAATAATTTGGCTTTTTAGTTGCTAATGGTTCACCAGCCAGTTGGCTAGGTATCTAATTTTGTCTGTCTGCTGTTTGGTGCTGAGCAGGTAGTGTAGAGTGGGTTTATTACAGTGGGTGCTGGAAACAGGGTGGCTACCATAAAACTAAAACAATGAGCTGAAACATGATAAGATGCTCTATTTTTTTTTAGCCAGCTGTTACTGTTTACTGTATGTAAAGGCCTACATGTCAAAGACTAATTTCCATTGCTTTGAGATGTACAATAAAGCTCTTTACATTTGGTATTTGTATATGACAAAAGTCATTATTTCGACTGAGCCGACTATAGGCTTTTACATAACCTCAGCCTGACACCGTCTGTATTCATTTCAGCGCATTTTCTTGTTTCTTTATTGAAGACATTTCTGTGGCAGGCTAACCCTAATCTAACCCGAGATAACTATAACACGCTCTGACAGTAATATCACAATAGTTTGTTTTTCTGCTGATCCATAGAATAATAAAATACTGTTTCACCAGCCTCTATTATCATTCCTCATGCGGGGCCGTTTGGTTCCAGTAGAAACAACACGGCTGCCATACTGCTCACCATTGTCCGGTTATCTAAGAAATAATATTTTCTCTCTGAATTAGCATCATGGAATATGCACCAAAGGCTGAGGGCTTTAACATAACATGGCAACAAATCACTGGCAGGCAGACAAGCCAACACACAAACAGGCGGGCAAGATCTCACAGGCCGAGACACACAATACTGTACACACACAAACACACACGTACTGTAAGCGCACCCACAATGCGTCAGCTGGGTGGTTATTGTGTAGAGCAGTGTAAACAGGAAACCTGTCGCAGGACCTCGCGATTCGTCATCAGACCTCCCAAAGCTTTGGTTCACGGCAGAACAATACCAGCAAGATGCTAAAAATACACACATTCGTCAGCAAATCTGCACATATGCCATGTGTGTGAGTGTACGTGGGCATCTGTGCGGATCTGCTGTATGTGTGTCTGTGTATGTTTGTGTGTGTGTGGTTTGCTGTGTTGGTAAGGACGCAGAGATACAAACAAACTTGTGGTCTGCTCTGGAGAATAGGACGATTTCCTGGTACACACAGCACAGCAGGATAAAACCCTGAACAAGTTAAGACACACACACACAGACAGAGAGAGAGAGAGAGAGAGAGAGAGAGAGAGAGAGAGAGAGAGAGAGAGAGAGAGAGAGAGAGAGAGAGAGAGAGAGAGAGAGAGAGAGAGGCCAGGATGATGATCTCTTCTCATTGGGCTTCGAAGATCAGAAAAGGGTCACTTTTATTTGCAGATTTACTTGCCTCTACTTTCTAAAAGCACATTACAGAGTTATTAAAAGTAGCATCTAACAGCTATATTGAACATATAGTACATAAACAGAGTATAAAATACAATCACACATTGGCTAAACATAATTGTTTGTTAGGGTAACTCTAATGTTGTATTTTTCTGTTTTTTTAGTCACATAAATTGTTTCCATGGTGGCACCACGTACTGCGCTGATGAAAGGGCCAGTGTGTAGGCTTTGGCGCCATCCAGTGGTGTGGTTGCAGATCGCAACTGAGTACATCTCCGCTCACTCCTTCCTTTCCAAGACTGAGGTAACGTGAGCCGCCGAGTGCAAAACTGTGATGCCATTTGCCTCGCTCAGAGGCCGTCTTTACCATAATAACACTACCTTAGGAGCAACGGAAGTCAGGCGGTGGTTGGCGGTACCACGGTTTTACACTCTGCAGCTCACGTTACCGCAGTTTCACAAGCATGACAGAGAACTACGGTGGCCTTCAGGTAACGTAAAATCAAGAAAGTCTCTCTCTAGAGCCAGTGTTTGGTTTTCCGTTCTGGGCTACTGTAGAAACATGGCGGACTCTGAAGAGGACCTGCTCCCTATGTAGATATGAAGGACTCATTCTAAGCTAACGAAAACACAACCATTCTTAGTTCCAGGTGATTATACACTAATGAAAACATAGTTATGAATATTATATTCAATTTCTGCTGATAGATCCCCCGTAATGTTACACACTGTTCCTTTAAGAGGTCGTGGTCATTTCACATATTTTAATGAGATCACATTGATTCTTACATGCTGGTGTAAAGTCCAATTTTTTCCATTGATTAAAGTAAATGGTAATGTTACTTGACAGTGCTGACCTTTGACCCTTCGTCTTCAATTACTTTTTTATTGAACAGAAATGGTGTATGATGGTGAAAAAAATGAGAGAATATTTTAGAGAGCTATTGTGACAGAAAGCGAGTTAACGGTTAACAGCAGCCCTGCGAGTAGATACTAAACCACCAAGCTTCCGGCCTTATCTGTTTTTCATGGACGATTAAATGTCACTTTGTGGTGTGACCGCCACAGAAAATGTTCCCACTATCAGAAAGTCACAGATTCAATCCCCCCGTTTTGCTCACTGAGTTAATAATAACTCTAGATAAAGACAGGCAGCTCTGTTTTTTTAAGTAAAATTAAATTGGGTAATTGCAGAGCAGGTAAAGTGCGCTAAAGTGAAAGCAGGCAGTTTGCTGTTTGTTTTCTCTGAATGAAATGTGACACAGTTAAAGGTTGGACCTGTCTGCACATGCACATACAGCCCTGATGTAACTGGATGGCAAAGAACAATGTTATCATTCTGCCATCTGAAAGGACTCACTCCACACACACACACACACACACACACACAAACTGGGAGGATGAAAGCGGTACATTTTATACATTGCTTTGGCTGTACTTAACCTGCCATAAATTAACGGTACGTTTCCTATATTTAGTTTGGAGCCGGGCCAAATGTTCTCACAGCCTGTATGTCTGACTAACGTAGTGGTTGAGATTCGGGCTGCGGATCAGCCATGCATGTTCACACACACGCACACATGCACAAGTCATTAATGTGCGACCCCCACTAAAACACTTAAACCCTTACAGATTACTCTGGGGGTAAGCCCTCTGATGATTTTCATTTGAAGTGCGGAGAGCTTGTTTCAGTACAGCACGTTTAAAATATTTTTAAAGCTTAATTGACCACGAACGTGACTTAAGATTTCTCTCTCTATCTGTTGCTCAACTGTTTTTTTCCGTTCTGAAAACAAAGGAGGCTTGTGTGTCTGCAAAGTCTGGGGATTATGATTAACGCTTTGAGGCTGTATTTTGGGAGAGATGGAGGGTGAGAATGAGAAAGAGAGGAGGTGAGGGTGGGGTTGTGGGTGAGAAGGTGAGATGCAGAGTTAGTGACAGCTCGTCGTTGTTGGGTGACAAACATCTCAACTGTGTGTGTGGCGTCATGCCAAAGTCTCACGCCTTCCAGGCAACCCGACACTCGTTTCTACTGTTATCTTTGTTTTCCATCAAGTTTCTAGAAGACGTGCGTGTAGATGTTCTGCATGGCGGTGTAAGATTAACCCTTCTGTAACTTTGAAACCTTATTTATACAGCAACTGCCCCGTACACAGTGGTTGTAAGCTAATACAGTACAGACAACATTCATGGAAATACCCTAAATCCTCGCTAATTTTATCATCTGAAAAGGATCTAGTGTAACTTATCTGCTGATCTGTCAGAACACTAGCACATATAACAAGATGAGCAGGTAAAAACGAGGTTTTCCACCGAAGCAGCAGTGAACTGGCCATCTGGATTAGTGGCAAGTCTTCGGATGAGTCAGTCACGAGCCCAGCAACAACAGTATAAATCACCCAGTGTGAGTACTGGTGTATGACAGGGTAATAAATTCATCACATCTAATGAGTACGTCTTCCTTCCCCTACAATTTCACATTATGCTGCCTTCAGGTGCACGTCATAAATATCAGAAATACAAGTTGAACACACACTGATTATGTAGATAATGGAAACAACTGATGTTAAAGAAAGTCTGGGTCATATTTCCAGGCTGGATTTATCAGAATCAGGTTTATTTCACCAAGTATATACATACATGGAATTTGACTCTCTCAATCTACTTACATAGAATATAATTAACAGAATAAAAGAATACAATAATAATAAAACACAATTATTAATTTATTATCTTATAAGTTGTAACACATTACATAGAGAATGAATGGAGAGTATAAATGAGAATCATTTAAAAACAATTTAAAAGTGGTAACAGTATTTATTATAGAGGAGTGAACATTTTATTTTTTATATATCCAAAAGTATAAAAACAGTTTATTTTTGCACACTTTGTTTTTGTACAAAGTTTCTTAATCAATAAGATGGCCTGAACTGAGCCAACATACCATCATATATTATCTTAAGTACCCTAGAGTTTTAATGTCTGTGTGAAATGATGACAACTTTGTATTTAAAAACCTCTAGTTTTATAATATATATATTGCTTATATTGCTTTGAGGTGTAGGGCAGATATCAGGGCACTATTAGTGCAAATTTGAACTAAATCCAAGTGACAGGTGAAAACCAGCAGCATCTCCAGAGTGGTTTTATTCTGCATTTATTCCACCTATGGGGGTGAGTCAATATATTGAACAGGTCGGTTGAACCTCTCAGGCGATCTCTCCCAATCCCGAGGCTGACTTATGCTTTATGAGTCTGTATTAGAGTACTCAGAGCTCAGTGATATACGCTGAGAAATGGATTCCACTCTCATAAATGTACAGATCTGTCTCATTCTTCTCTAGTCTCCGCCTTTGAACTGTGGCTCGTGTAATAAACTCTGAACTCCAACACAATTTCCTGTCCCGCTGAGAAGAATCTCTGTGATTGGGAGATGAGATCAGAGTTAAAAGTGTGCACACAGACACACAGTTTATCTCCTGTGTGGATGGACACCCACATCCACCCAGATTACATGCACTACAGGGCCCAGAGGAACATGTGGAGGCAAGTAGGAATAAACCTCAGAGCCAACCTGACACACAGGCTTACAAAGACAAAAGGCTGCAGAAAGACAGGCTGTAAATAGATAGATAGAAATAATCACCCTCAACCTGTTTCATAACGGCACTCCTCCTGCATCGTCTTTGTCTTAGACACAAATCTTAAAGCGCTGTGCAATTTCTCAGATTCAAATCAGAGTGTGCCTCTATCAGATGTGTCTGTTCTTCTCACTCTCACGTCAGTCCTTCAGAGCGCCGACACACCGAGCTGACCTTAAAGAAGAAGTACCATCAGAGGCTTTACCTCTTCTTTAAAAACACACTGCTGACGGACAACATAAACTTAAACTCTAGTTATTATCCAAAACAGTGCAGAAAGACAAATAAAATAACTTTGACAACAATTTAAAAAACAAATTAAAATACTCGGAATATGCAGCGGTGCAGCTGTCTGCTTCTCCGAACTGGGAGCATGCCAACTGCCATCTAATTTACTGTTTATAACGTTAATACGCTGACTATAAGGATGTATATATATACTATACATGCAGCAGCGTCATCATGCAGAAACCTACGTCAGGTCACGTGGAAAAAACGTTTTTAGAAAGGCTTGGGAAAATAACATTTTGATGCTAAAACATACGTACATCGACCAGAATTTGAATGTTGGGATCTGAATACATAAGGAACACCACTGGGAAACTACAGAATGATATAAAAACCTAAAAAACCTAAAAAGAAATAATGGGCCTGCCCTTTGATTAAAGGATCTAAATACATTTTACGAGAATATATCCGGTAAATCAAGGCTGCATAAAATGAGTGAATACACTGATTCACTACTGAAACAGGCAGACAGCTCTGTCTCATCGACAACCTCCCACTCCAAATATGCTGAATCAGTCAACTTTAGTGCCAAAAGTGATGAACAAAGCAAGTTCAAGTTTCACTTTATTATCCAGAAAGACTCTTCAGAAAACAACAGGCGATGGTCAGCCACAAACGGTAACTACCGATGTCCCAACGACGGCCGGTTCGGTGCGTCAGGGCCCTCAACGTTTCACTTCAACCTTCAATTTAGTCTTTCCTCAGTATGAGCCCGAGCAACCCCCTCCCTCTCCCTCGCTCTCATTCTTTGTCTCTCTCCCTCTGTAGCCCCAGGATTTTGATAAACACAGTTGATCCTGGGCCTATGCAGCGAGTACGGAGTGTTTGAAGGGCAGCCTTTCTACTCAGGACCTTGTTTATTCTGCCCACTCCCCGTCAACCGTGTTTAATGTCACCAAGGCTTTTCTCTCTCCCCTGAACACACACACACACACACACACACACACGCACACACACACACACACACACACGCACACCAACAGTCTTTACATAAGTTGTAACAAAAGGGAGCGAGAGAGTGAAATAAGGGAAAGAAACAGATAGCAGCTCCATGTGTGTGTATGTGTTATTGGAAGAGGGGGAGGTAATGCATGAAAGCCCGGGCTGCTGATTACATCTCTTTTGAGGAGAGTGTGTGTGTGTGAGAGAGAGTGTGCGAGTAACGGGGGGAGTTTGTTGAGTAAAACCAGGCATACCAGCGTCTTGGCACAGGCACACGGTTTTGGCATTTTGGGTTTTGTTCGGGAGAAAAACAGCATTCCCTCCATCCAGAGGCTTCAGAGAGAGCAGAGAGGCCTGTGTGAGTGCATTAAGCCTGTTTGAACGGCGGGTTTGTACGCTGTCAGTGCAGCACTCAACTTAAGGTGTATGATTTGTGAAGTGTGTGTGTAGTTCATGTTAAAAAGTGAACCAGCAGTGTAATCTGAGTGCTGACAGTCTAAATCCCCAGTGGGAAAGTGGCTTTTGTACAGTAAAAAAAGAAGAAAAAAGACATGACCCAGATAGCTTGCAGCAGTGTACATATCATTAGATTATATAACATATAATCAAATATCATTCATTAAAGTGGGGAACACTTGGTTTGGAAAATATATAAGTTGTGCGGGATCAAGGGATATCCTTGGAAAATTAAACAGCGACACAGAGTTCAGGATTTTTTTGTTCCATTGTCAAAGACTTTCATTTGTTTTTTTACTTTAAAGCTAATTATTTCTAATTATTGCTTTCCTACTTTTAAAGACTGCTGCTGTATTTAAAGCCCCTGAATACTGGTTTCAAATCTGACATATTTCAAACTCAGAGAGGGTGGAGCTACGTACAACCAAACACTGAATAAGGCTATAAAATGTTACAATTAACATGAATGAACTGAAAACACACTGTGAAAGGGTTAACGTTGTAAGACGAAAACACAAACAATATAAACTTATATTATACGAAAGTTTAGATGCCTCCGCTGTGCTTCTAATCCAATACACTTTTTGTCAAATTCAAAGCATCACTTCTCAGGTAGCCGCTTCGTGGAGCCCCATCGATCATAAGAAACCAATTTAGACAACAGGTTTTAAAAGCTCTACTAGATGACGTGTTTCTTGAACCATAAAAGGTGCTAAAACACTGTAAAACTGAAAAAAGGAGATTTTTCATCAATTCAATCAAATTCTTGAACTCCAGGCTGTATCCGTAAGACAACTTTTGCTGAGCAGCAGCCACGGTGGTAACCAGAAGGGCACTCAGACAGCGCAGACCTCCACCGAGGTCGTTTCCATAAGTGAAAAACAATGCGTTTATCTGATTTGTGATGCGGATCCACTCCAAAAGTTCCTTGCTTGCTCCTTCCTTCCTTGACCCATGCTTCATCCTTCCACCAAGTTTCATGAACACAGGGCCAGTAGTGTCTCCGTAGTCCTGCTGACAAACAGACAAACAGAAACCAAACCGATATTATTATTTTGAATCTTGCTTTGTAGACGTTATCATCAGGTATTTAGGAATGAAATAAAAACCTGTGCAGCTAACCCTGACCCCGGACCAGGTAAGGCTCTACAGCACTAAAGGCCCCAGAGTGAATCATATTGAGCAACGGTGTGTTTTATTGCAAAGGAATTTGTAAGACGAAGAATATGTTTTTTCGTCTTTTAAAAGGTTACATATTAAGTACACCTAAATATATCCTGGGTTGTATCAGCAGCCAGCAGACCGGGGGTTTGTGTTCCCCACTTTGTCTCTACAGGCCGACTTGATAGATTTCTATAAATCAATGTGAGCAGCAGCTAAAGACATTTATACACTGGGCCTGATGTTTTACTGAGACCTGGAGTGGACAAACACACACACACATAAACGCACATGTGCACATAAAACCCTGAACGATTCACGGACGAGATCATGGATGCGAGCGCACTACACATACACACACACGTGCACATTTTTTACAAACACATCCAAACTCACAAACAGCCCTCCTGAGGTCCAGCCTGCTACACAACCCCCCTTTGAAAACTCCCAAACCCCCCCATGTCTGCTGAGTTCACAAAGAATTTATTAGCCGAGCCACATCTGCAAGCCATTTCAGCTGTTGTTGTTGAGTCGGACCGGGTCGAGGAGAAGGACTGGACACTGCATCCAGACCCCCCTTTTTACCTCTCCCCCCCACATCTCCCCTCCCTCCCTGGGTCAGGACATCTTAAGGAGGTCCAGGGATGACGGAGAATGGAGACCAGCAGGAAACCCATCCTACCATTTCATGCTCAGGGGGACTTTATTGTCCAGGTCCGGTGCTAAACCCCTCAAGTTCATTAACATGTTCAAACTGCTTCAAGGTTTCTTCACCAAAACACCCCCCCCCAACCCCTAAACCCCGATCTACTGCAACAGCAAAACAACGGTTTCTTTTCTCGAGGATTAACATTCAAATGGTGCATACAGTACAGGCCCCTTTGACGTTCATATTAATGGTCCTGATGCATGTGAATGAGACGCAGCAGGGGGCACGGAGCTGGATATTTGCATGTTTCATTAATCTGCTAACATTTGTCCTTGGGTGGGCCGTGCATGTGTGCGTGCGTGTGTGTGTGTGCGTGTAGGAGCATTTAAATTTTCCACTATTTTCGGCATTCGATCTCTGTTGAATAGAGATCGTCTGTGAAACCACGAAAAAGAAAAAAGAAAAATGTTGTAAGAAGTAAAAGGAGCGCAAAGAAAGTTTGGGTGGCCCCATCGTGTACAGTTATATGTGTGTGTGTGTGTGTGTGTGTGTGTGTGTGTGTGTGTGTGTGTGTGTGTGTGTGTGTGAGAGCTGGGGATCTAGAGTAAGCCCCGTGCACACAGACCGTCATCAGTGATGAATGGGCCTACCTGGTGAGAGGGCCCTTCATGGACACACAGACGCACACACAGTCGTCTTGCAAATGGATTACACTGCACCTCTGTTTCATCTCTTTTATCCCCCCCCCCCCCCACCCACACACACACACACACACGCAGACACACACTGAGTGTAATCCACTGTGTGTGTTTATATTGTCCATGGCCCCCAGGATTACAGCAGCTAAGCGGGGAATGCTGGGAAACAGCAGGTGAAACGCCGTGATGGGTCTTCTTTCCGTGACGTGTAGCTCTCAATGGAGGTGGTCTGGGAGAGAGAGAGAGAGAGAGAGAGAGAGAGAGAGAGAGAGAGAGAGAGGGGAGAGAGAGAGCAATAGAAAAGGAAAAAATGGGAAAGTAATTATGAATATGTTGGTGCCTTCAAATGAAACTCGTGAGCTTGTGTTTACAACATGGGAAGTTACACAATATACTTGGCGTTCAAGTGGTTAAGTCACGAGAACACCGCTGCTAAGCAATATATTCACTTATTATGCATATTAAAACGTCAACAAACACGTCACAACTCGCAAATTTTTCACTTACAAGGTTGTGAATATCACAAGAGGGGGGCGTTCATATGGACTCTTCTCATGAACACACTAAACACGACACCATTTGAAGGCACTTGCTAAAAAACTTCAAACTATTTTGTGTGTTTGTGCAAAGCAAGTACTCACCCAGTCACAAAATCTAATTGAAACAGAGATAAAAAAGGATACTTCTGGTTTATTTGGGTCGTATTATCAAAGTTTTATCCATCGTTTCTATCTGTTATGATAAGATTGTACTCACTAAAGTAATTGTTGAGATCTGGGAACACAGCAACGTTGCCACAACAAACTCCAAACAGGAAACATGACAAACAGCTTCGCCAGATTTTTCTGAATCACTTTAAAAGTGAGCACACGAGAAATGTCTGTAATAATGACATTGGGAACTCACACAATGGCAAGTACAGTTGGTTAAAGCTGAACCAGGATGTCAGTCTATAAACTATTGGATGGATGTTTACGATGGAAAGTTTGGGTAATAATTTTACCATGTGACTTTGTTTTCTCAACCAAATAAATCTGGCTGCTCTTGTTTCATGCCTCATAGGACTTATTTTTAGCGACGTTGTCGCATTCCCAAATCTCAGCACAAAACCCGATGAGTACAATGTTATTATTACCAGAAATGCTGGCTGAAACCACAAAAGACCCATGCCGTAATAAACCATAACTGAACTTTAGAGCTGGAGAGCACAACAGAGAGGCACCAAAGAGAATCACAAACGTCCTCTGCTGATCGCCGAGGGCAGCAGCAGTTAACCTGCCCGTCACTTCTTCTACAACTGAGGAAACCGCTGTCCAAACAAGATACGCTGCCACTCCGACACCCCGCTCTGACTCATCTGACTCATCTTCCTCGCTTTTTATCACAGACACCATTTTCCCACAGCCACATCCAAAGCTATTACTGAGCAGCTTCCAGGTCAAAGGTCATGGTGGCAGCCTGGGTCCCTAAAGCTTTATGAGATTCCATGAGCAACAATATCCTGAGATTGTATCAGAATATAGTACGACATTATGATTATAACTACAATTCATACCCGCTTATATAGACGAATACGGCGACCGCTTTGTGTGTTCTGGCATCTAGCGCCACCGCCATTACTGCGGCAGCAAGTCGTAGTGACTCAGGGCCCTATTTTAACGATCTATAGCACATGGTCTAAAGTGCATTTAGGGCGTGTCAAACTCCACTTTTGTTAGTTTAGCGGTGTATAATCTGGGCGCAAAGGGCAAAGGGGTTGTATTTATTCTCTTATGCGAGCAGATGTATGTGGTCCTTGGCCTCCACTGTCTCCCATTCCTCTGTCCCATCAACAACTCTATTTGCTACTCACACAACGTGGGTGCTGGGCGTAAAAATGAGTCCGTCTGAAACCAGCAATGACAGTTGTGCTGCGCTGCGCACCACCTTGCACCGGGTGTAAGATATGGCCCTCAGTGTCTGCTAACAGTGTTAACTGGTGACTTTCAGCCAAAAGCGTCCATGGTTGCTCGACGTAACTTTTGGAAATGGTCGCCGTAGATAATAAAAACAGATGAGATGTTTTTAAAATGGATTAAAGTCAAATCGAAGGCTTTTACGAGCTACGAGCAACCACGACGCATTCGGCTGACAGTCACCAGTTACCACAGTTAGCAGACACTTTGTACGTGTTCGTGTACTTTGTACCGCAGTAATGGTGACATGTATATGTGTTAATCTTCCATACAGTATGAAGTGCTGCAGGTGTAACACTGGTATCATGTCTATTATTTAGGTGTAGCATTATCTTAGAGTGTAAATGAAGCCTGCGCCACGCTGGCGCCACATTAGATTCAGTCTGTACACTTTCCTGGATTTATGTGTGAGAAGATATTGATAGTGATCTTCTCCATAACGTCTGCCTGTCTGCATGGCCTTGAAAAATAGTCAACAGGCTCAATAATACAGCTTTTTGGGGGGGGAACTGGTTACCAAGCTTGCCAAAGGAATTTGTCTGATGGAAGGAAGTCTCTGGTTCCCAAGCCAGGGCTATTTGAAGCCGTAAGCTCTGGTAATGCTGCTGAATCGGGATGTTTCCACATGCGGACATCAGATTTTTCCAATTATAAAAGCAGCAATAAGCTGTAATGTTAATACTAATAGAGACACTCCAGGTAGCTGGTGGTGGAAATGTGGTAGAAACGGGGTGTGTTCCAATCCGCATACTTCTGTACTACATAGTCATTATTTTGAGTGCAAAGTGCGTTCCAATTGGGTAGTACGGCAAATCAGTGCACTCAAAGTACCCGGATGTTGTACTCAAAACGGTCAGATCGTTGAGTGTGGAAAGTGTCCAGCGTTCCACACTCAAAGATCTGACCGTTTTGAGTTTGCCTCCATCTTGGCTACGTAGCCGAAGGGGCGGAGCCACGACCACTATTCAAACAGACGTTGATAACAGAAAAAAACAATACAATACGTAAACCTACCGGTATATTTTCAGCCGACAGGAGGACACGTCGTAGGAGTAGGCTACGACGTTGGAAACATAATTTCCACTCTGCTTTCATTATTTTCAGAAGATATTTTGGCGGGTAGCGAGCCGCGGTCAAATGTTGCGATCGTCATTTCCGGTCAGTGCGCCGCAGAGTATTCGATTTGAGACGATCCTACCCCTCTGAAATTTACACACTACTTAAGTGAGTACAGAGTGCACACAGTGCAGCACATTGAAGTGTACTTCTGGAAGTACGTGGATTGGAACACACTCATGGTGTATCAGTGTGTTTTGAGGACAGCATAGATGAATGGACCGTACATTAGTCTGAATGGTGCTTTATTCTGGCTTCCCACATTTCTATGAATTCTGAAAGGCCAACGTGCTGTCATTTGATGGCTGTTTTGAATCGCTTTCAACATAACATTTCCAACGGCCTCTCTCGATACAAAACCGCCATTGACTGATTGTCAAAATCATGCAAAAAAAGAGCAGTTATAATTATATTGGCTCCTTTAAATGACAGCAGCATGGCATTCTCCGAGACCCCCCAAACCCTCCAAACCCTTTGGGCATCCAAGGTTAAAGCATCTGGAAAGGCTTAGCTCATATAAATGCTTTATGTTTGTCTAATGCTTATTTTGTGATTTCATCTCGCATGCTAGCTTGAAAATATTCTGTTTCATTGCCGAGTGTTGCTTATTGCTAATAGCGTTTTTATCTGCCCTGTAAGATGTGATTCTCTTGCCAAACTGTCTTAAATGACCTTTAGACTCAGGTTTAATTACAATAGACAGAATAACTATAGACAGAAAGATGAGGATGTGGCAAAGCAGCAGAGAGCTGGAAAAAGAAAGAAAGAAACGGAGGGGATGGATGGGAACAGAAAGCAGGAAGGCGGCATTCATCAGTCATTCGGTTATATAAGCCGGCTAAATGAGTCAGAGCAGAAATCAGAGCTATCAGACCGGTGAGACAGACAGACTTGGCCGAGGAGCTGGAACACTGTGAGGAATAACACACAAATGATAAGGCCATGGCCTCTTGGCTGCCGAGTCATTTGTTGTGTCTTTAATGCTGTTTTAATAAACCTGGAGATCAAAGCAGAAAGTAGAGAAGCAAAGAGACAAAACTCTGGTGCTTTTTTGACAACAGCCGTTAAATGGCGCAGCTGTAGCGCTGCCGCCATTTTGGACTGAAAACGGCAATGAGTCCATGGCAACGGATGTATAAAGAGACGTCTGTAAATCAGAGGATAATTTTTTTTGTTTAAGGTGAACTTCCCAGTACGAACACTTAAATAACCCTCATTTAAATCATTATGTCCTTATATAACTAAGTGAATCCAGAGTTATTTTCCTCGGCATAATGAACGTGGGACTGCACCACCCTGCACGCTCATATGACATATCCGGTTCTGCCAGATTCCTGCTAGCTATATACGGCTGTAATAATGTACATACTGGCTGTAATTCATCACTTTTATTATCTTATAATACACCCATGGGCTGTATGCTGTAAGCCTGTACCGTGGTGGATGTATCAACGTCTCTGTTCCCAAACAACCGGCTATCGGCCAGTAGCTAGTAGTGCTAGTAGCATGACATAAACAGAATTTAGTATTAGCAAAGGATTTACATTGATTGTATTTTATTGACTAATACATCCATGGTCTGTGGTCTATTGTTCATTTATTTTGGAGGTCCTAGACACTAAAGGGTTTGAGATTGCTCTCATAATCTGTGTGCTGGATTTTTTTCTTCCATTTATGTCCATCGCTCACTTTATGCTCCTCTGGGAAGCAGCCATGCAAAAGGTTAAATAAATAAATGAATGAGTAAGTAAGTAAATAGTTATAATAGTATACAAATGTATATTTTTATTGTTCAACACAGGCCATTTCACTAGAGACATTAAATATAAGACAATAGAATAGAAATCATTTTGTTTTACTTTTGCACGTCACTTTGTAGGCGGCCGTTTTACTGACGTTCGGTAGTCGCTTTCAGTCCAAAATGGCGGACGTGTAGCTCTGCTGCTGGGGTCTGATGTTGCAGTGGAACGAACAATTGATTTTCACTTCTTAGCAATATACGTTCTTTGCTCAACGTCTGCAGCAGATCCGGGTGCAACAGTTGCTGCATTGATTTCTGTTTCCTAGTAACTCTTTAATATATCAGTGATGTCTCATTCAGGTCGTGGGAGAGAAGCTGTCAATCACATCATTTGTAAACACTTCCTGATCTTTGACTAAACTTTCTGGCATCCCAGCTGTGTTGTCCATTTGCCAACAAACCCATTACAGGTCTATCTTCCCTTAAGCTGGTATGTGCAGTAAAACAAACATTGTACAAAATGTGTGATTAGCTCTGGATTATATAAATAAGCTTTAGAGATAAAGGTGTAGGATTTCATTCCCCTTAAACCCAACTGTAGGCGTGTGTGTTTAGGTGCATACAAGCAAGTGTTCCTGTATTCATGTGTGTGTGTGTGTGTGTGTGTGTTGTGACGCCACAGAGGAGCCAGGCCGTAATGGTCCAGCTCAGTTTGTTTGCACAGCCACCCAGAGACCCAGCAGGTCCACAGATTCAATCAGAGAGGATGTGGTTTCACTTCTAATTTTACACAAACAGATTCGGCTATACGCTGTATGGGTGCCTGTAGAGCCGGGGATGAATGGATGTACAGATGGATGGGTGGCGGGAGATATGAGCGTGTGTATCGCCTTTCTTTGTCCGCCTTCATTCATGTTTGCATGTGAGGCATGCAGGAAAAAAAGGAATTCTGTTTGTGCAAAAGCATGTAGAAAGTGTGCATGTGTGTGTGTGTGTGTGTGTGTGTGTGTGTGTGTGTGTGTGTGTGTGTGTGTGTGTGTGTGTGTGTGTGTGTGTGTGTGTGTGTGTGCGCAGAATTCCTGACCCACTGCTCTTACAGCGGAGCAGTAATGAGCTTATTAGTCTGGGGATGTATTTAAAGCAGGTCACAGCAGTCTGGATTATTAACAGCAGACTGTACGCACATGGACATGTGATATATGTGGTAGTGGCAGTAATTGTAACTGCAGTAATAATAGTTCAGGCAGTGTTTGTGCTAGTTGTTAATGGCGTGGTTGTGTAGTTTTGTTAATAAGCGGGATGTGTGTGTCGCATAATTGGTATAATTGTAACCATTTGCCTGTGGATACACACATTTTTCCTAAATGCTTAATGCTATCCAATATCCACACTTCATATACACGTTTGCGAGGATTCCCACGGTATCAACAAGGTGGCATTCATTGACATGGACATCAGCAATACTGTATGTGGTTATGTTCATGTCAATAAAGCCTATTTGAAATGATAAGGACATATTTTGGATCTAACTTCAACTTTATCTTTAATAATGATGAATGAAGCTTCTACTCTCACTGTGGAATAATTTACCCCAAAGCACTGGACAACATTAATGGCCGCTTAAGGCTACAGAGTGAGAAGGTTTAGTAGTTGAAAACAGGGTTTTTGGTTGCACGGTTTAAACGGCCTCTCTGAGCTAGACTGCAGTGATGGCAGTAATTGAGTAAAAAGGTGGGTAAACACACAGGTCAAAAGTTAAAGGCAAATATTGACCCACTGACTGGAGACCAGGAGGCTCGAGAAAACAGCTCCACAAAACGAGCGAGGTGAGCGAGGAGACTGCGAGACATTACCCGTGGAAAGTTTTTACTGCAGGTTCATAGAACGGCCGTCTTGGACAATTTTCACAGGCGAAGAAAAGTCGCACCACAGGTCCAACTCTCTCCATTTCTATGTTAAGCTTTTCCAGCAATGAGACAACAATTTCGAGTTCAAGATCCTTTTAATCCCTACAGAGTCGGCGGGAGGTTTTGGCTCAGATTTGTTTTGGCTCAGATGACAATTGCTCTGACATTTACAGCACCTCGCAGTGCCATGTAGAACATAAAACAAACGTATCTTGCAGACAGAACAAAGTGCAACATTGCCGTACACCTAATGTTCACAGAAGAAGAAACTTTGTGTTAAACATTATGCTGCTTGCTCGCATAGCTGCTCTTATTTCAATGCAGTCTTTTAGTGATCCGACAAACTCAACAATTACTTTCCAAACTTTCTTCTGCGTCCTTCACCCTGCTGGCCAAACCTTCCAGTTCCTTCTTAAGTTACAGTCGCCTATCGTCGACATCTGCACAGAAAAATTAGACCCTTGAAAAGATGCCCAATCTCCGAGTTCGGACAAAGAAGCTTATTGCCTTTCATAGTAAATGACCTATATCAGTGTATGCATATCTTAGCTATATCTTCAACTGCTTGCTTTTGCTTCCAGCGGCATTCATTATGAAAACTCTTGAGTTTCAGCCAAGCAACTATCCTGATAAAGACCCCTGGGTGGAAATCTAGAGCAGAGGCCATTTTGGTTCTTCAATGACACGTAATGGAGGCCATTGAGTGGTCCCTGGACAGGAAACCAGGGGCCGTTGGGGGTCGTTGACAGGCGTCACTGACCCCTTTCTCCGCTCATCTGGGGAGAAACCAGAGCCCTCCAGCTGACAACACAACATCTCCTCACATTCAGGCCTGGCCAAAGATTTGGTGCTAATAGCTGAGGAATGATGATTGTCCCCGCGGTCGGGTTTCACAGAGGAGACGTTTACGGACAAAGAACAGGGAGGGAAGAGTCAGCTCAGTGTCACACACTATGTGCATGTAAGCTCCATAGAGATAGACTCCACTGGTTCTTTGTGCGGGGAAATGTCCATAGTAGTGCTTAATATTTTTAGGTACCCCTAAAGTCACAAGTGTCCCCGCCGTTTGAAATGGTCTAGAACCGCCACTGTGTCTGGGACAAGACTTAATTAATCTCTAATATGTAGTTCCTAAATATTGAGGACTTTAAAGATAATAAAAAGTACTTGAGAACAGACTTTTTTAATAAAACAGTATGATTTCCTCACAGATATCTGTGAATCTACCACTTTCTTTATGCACCTGATTAACTCTCACTAACTACTCATTAGGTTCTAATTACTTATGTATTAGTTGCTCTTTTGTGCCCTCTCAGGTAAAATAGTGCATCATTACAAGGATCATTAATAGGAATGTGTCTTAACTTAATGATTACCTTACAATCAATTACCATTTGTGTGTGTTTCAACTACAGAAATGTGTGTAAAGGCCTTTACATCCTGGGGGTGAGACGAATAAATGACAGAAAAATGCGAAATACTTGGCTACAAATATTTTGCATCAAAACTATTCATACCGACAGAGATGCAAATATGTGACAGTTGCAGCACTTTTGCAATAAAAGGTTTGAGTAGATTTACGCAGGCAGCGGACCAACTACCTTGATCCTATTGACCCAGAGCGTCTGGTGGTCTGTCTAAGGTAAATCGTTGTATAGCTTAAGCCACCATAAGCTATTTCATCGAGTTTCCTTTTAGCAAAATGCTCTGAGTGAATTTGAGTTCCCTCTGGTAAACAATTTCACAGTGTATATGTCTAGGGCTTTTATTGTGAAAGGTAAGAACGGAAAGAGTGGATCCGGTATGCGCTGCCTTGTCAAACACTATGTGCATGTAAGCTCCATAGAAATAGACTCCACAGGATCTTTGTGTGAGGAAATGTCCATTTTTCTACCCTGTACTTGTGCCTGCGAACTTGCTATTAAAAGCAAGTATATCATAAGCTACAATATATATACAGTATATAATACAATACATATAGCAATACCAGTCTGTCTTGTAACCGCAGTCAAGCTCTGTTATACTTGAATCTTGTAAGTTATGAATTCAGACGACACAACCGTCGATCACCACAAGACCCACATACACAAATACCCCTCTCAAATAATGACATGTGCAGCGAATCAAGAGATCGAGTGACACTCGGTCACACAGATCCCTCTCTTCAAACACTCAAACCCACCACAGAGGGAGCGGGAGAGGCCCTCCACTGGAGCGAAAAGTCAAACTGCCTCAGAACCAAACAAACAAGAAGATTTGCTCAAGACGAGTAAGACCGAGCGGGATTAGTGTCGATTGCATGAAACACCAACATGAAGGACATAAAAGAGTGACTTGGATGTCGCAGACAAAACTCCGCTTTGCTTTTCAGACCACAGTTGTGAAGTCTGAAGATCTGGATGTAGGTCAACAGAGCCCATCTCTCACTGTCTCTGTTTAAAAAAGCATCCAGACCTCTCGTCCTTCCTCCAACCACAGATATCCTGCAGTTTCTGCCAAGTCTTCTCTTGGCTCCCATTCAACAAGCAAGCACAAACCTCCCCTCCTCATCCCACCATCCATCCCTCCTTCTTCTTCTTCTTCTTCTTCCTCCGTCTGTCTGTTGTGTAAACCCCATAACTACAACCATGGGGATTTTCATGTTTTTACAAGAAATGAAGTCTGACATGGCCCTTAAAGGTACAGCGAGCTGCATGACCCCCAGGTCCCTTGAAAGCTATTCAAACCCCACAAGAGCAAATTAAAAATGCATCGTCATTAATCTGAAGTGACATCTGTTTTTTTTCCCCAAGTTCAAGGAAGGTTTTTTTTTAAGCTAAAGGCTCATCCGTCCATCTCCCTGGCAAAGAGCTATTACCACTAATCCTGCTGTTTTGACTCGGGACCCTCTTCACATGGAGGGCCAAGAGGGAAAAACCCTATCTGGGCACAGGCAACCGAAACCACACGACTTTATGAAGGACGTGTGAAACGCTGCAAATATCTGGGTTTGGGGTAATGAGAGGGAATCTGATGTATAGCACGGAAACATGAATGCTGTTTGTTTTGCCCTCTTGCCCGCTCCTTTCCCTTAGATATATGTATCAGTGAATCACTGTTTGTGTTGCTGGTACATTCAAGGAGCTGATAGTTGTATCAAACCTAATTTTTATTGGCACAAGTCAAAAGCAAATACCAGTGCTCATGCAGTCAAGCACTATACACAAACACACAGATTTCTTTGTTTAAAGATACGACAGGGTGCCTGGGATGTAAAATTAAACTTGGTTTAATCAACAAAGCTCCTTTTTTTTCTTTTTAGTCGCATAAAACTGTCCACAGATCCTCTTCCAAGATTTGAATGTGCAAGCATGGGAGTTTAACGGGCCTATATTCCTGAAATACAATCAAGCGTGATTAAGTTTCTACAACATTTGAATGCCAAACAAGTGGAAATAAGATCTGATCTCTTGGTTTAACTTGTTTGCGTCAACATGAAATGCATAATGTGGTTGACATATTCTTATTAGTGATGAGAATAACAGCTCATGGAGACATAAAAGTCTCTATAGTTGCTTTCCCGTCATTGGAATGAGACTGAGATTTATGGGAAGATTGATTTCAACAAATCTTTAGTCACGCTGCATGCATGCAAATGTAGTCACAACAGACGGAAACTGAGCGAAAAGTCACGGCAGAACTGGTTTTCCTGAAATTAACCAGACAACAATCATCACGATTTATCATCACCCTTTCAAAAACGCGGCTCACACACCATGATGCTCAGTAGTGATACCATTTACTAAAGAGGCAAGTCAAATCCATTAAGTTGTAGGACAACAGATAACAGGTCATAGGTCACCAGGCTTTTGTCCCCCAGGATGAATCTGTGATGATTTACTATCCTGGAGAGTCTCATCTTGCTTTGCTAAAGTAAAACACACACACAGTCTTAGTATTAACCAGCATCAGACCACCCATTGAAAAGAAACACATGCACACAAATAAGGCCAGATTTAATCCCCGGTGGTGGGAGATAAACTGGGAGCCTGAACATGACACTCACTGTATCAACAGGCCTGGAAGGGTCACTGAGGGAGAGGGCTTGTCCTTAACGCCTGTGTCCCGGCGGAAGACTTCCAGCCAGACAATGATGTGAATCTGAAAGGCATTCTGGGAAGCTGACTAATGAGGGGCTAAACCCCCAACAGACGCTGACGTGACAGCTAATAACTAAAAGACAAAAAGGAGTGACGCCTGCAAGTTACATCAGGCCGATCTCTGAACCCATCAGATATCAGTCTGACGACGGTTTAGCCTCTGGGGGATGGCCAATATTTCTGGGGTTTCTGGTGTAGCCAGCGGATATCTGGATAACGTGCGCCGGTCTGATAAGCAACTTGAGACACGAGAATGGAGTTGGAGTTGAGAGACGACTTCTACGACCGGATTGTTTCACAAGTAGCCAGTTTACAAGCTCATTTTAAGATAATAAAAAGCTAAATTGTCATCAGACGATAGCCGGTTGGTTCCGAGATTGCCTTTCGTCCAATGCGTTCCACCTCTTTTGGCTCACCGGATGTAGACTGTGATGTATAAGCCTGCCATATTAGGCTAGCCGCAGTAGTCAGTGTTACTGGTGCCTGAGCATACACCGATTTGTTTTTTTTAATAGAAACAAAACCCATTTAATTTATTTTGGCGTATCAGCGCCATGTTACCGATACATAGTTGGACGACTGACAGACAGACAGTGAAAGTGTCTGCTTCGTCAGAGTCTCAGCACAGAGCAGCAGGACTCAGATTTCACACACACGGGATGAGAGAGAGTTGAAAGACAAGACGATGGCGGAAGATTTGGTGTCAAAGAGAAAAGCAAAAGTGCCTATTTGGCAATATTTCAGATTTAAACCCAATGCGTTAAAGGAACCATAACGTTATGGTATTTTGCATATTTTGCAAGGGCACTGTCGCTGCATCCTGTGCTTAGCGCCACCCAAGACGATTGTGATTGTTTTAAAGAAATACAAGCCAGAGCATTTTTTTCACCTATAGCAGAATGATAATGTATGAAGTCAGACCTTTCTTTAGCTCTGACACAGCGCTGTGGAGATACTAACTTGCATGCAACCAAAGCCCGCTCAAACGTGATTGGTTGAAAGTGATCGGACTACAAACAGAAACCAGAGTGCTTCCGATACGAGCACCTTGTCCTTTTGCCTACAGATTGCCTACATATGCAGATATCTGTTTATAGAGATTAAAATCAGGCAGACAACTCACATTGCACTGCGAACGTGACTCTACTTTACTCTCGCAGTATGTTAGACCCATATCCAGTGCATCATTTGAAATAAGCTGACGTAGACTAAAACTGTATATTGGTATTAAATTAAACACAGTTTGTAAGTGGACCATATCTGATTTTTAATAAAAACACTCATAGCCTCATACATGCACTGCACATCAGCGAGCTCATACATCAGTCTAAGCCTATTATGCAATGAAATGTTAAAAGTGCTTTCCTGTAATACTGAAATGGAGAACGGTACTCAAGGACTTTATTTTCCTCTTCACACTTCGTCCAACGTACCATTTATTGTGGCATTTCTGAAGTGCCATTATTAGGTGCTATTACGAGGTGAATTGCAGCCTATCTCCCAACACACATGCTAACTTCAATGACACTGTAAATGTACACACACACACACACACACACACACACACACACACACACAGCAGCTGGTGCATAGGCCTCCCATCTGTACATCTCAGACACTGATAGACCCCCATTACTTTAATATGAAAATCACAACCACATGAAATTTCTCCCATGGTTCAAACATACAGCGGCTGGCGACCGCACTGTATGGCAGCCTGTCGCTCCAGTTCTGTGTTTTTTTTTCCTCGCCTCCCTCATCTGTAGATCAGGCACTTCAAGGTTTGCCAACCATAACACAGTTGGCACAGAATTTGCCCTCCCCATCACTGCGGTGCACGCAAACGTTGTTTCACGTCTTTCTTCTCTCTTTCTTCATCATCTGTTTATTTTGGTTTTCCTTTTCTTTTCCGAATGGAAATTTTGAGGTCGATTGGTGTTGCCTGTTCCGGGCGAACAGTTCCAGGCACAAAGGGTAGGATGAAGGATGGGCGGAGGGCTGAAGGGAGACAGCGAGAAGTCGCGGGGGAAATTTAGATATTTAACCGGCAATGAGGGAGCTTCAAAACAGCTCCCATGTGTTCTTTATTTCAGCTGGGGTTTGATGGCAAATGGAGCGAGGCGAGAGCTGGCTAGACCCTCTACCCGACACACAAGTACTGTACGCACACACACATACACACACAAAGACGTACATACTCTACCCACTATCCCCATCCGCCAACCACATCCACTGACTACAAACCGATGCAGAGCAGAGGACTGTACTTTCCCAGACCCTGCTGCCAGTTTGGACTTATTGCATTACCTTGATTTGGTTTATGACAATACAACAAGACACTGCGGTTTAAAGGAATGTAAGACTGCCTTACAAAGCCATGACTATACACGTATTGTAGATTACAGTCGTCCAGGGGAGGCAATTGAGAACACTTTCTCCTTTCCAGGAGCAATCTGATTCAATCAGTTTCAGGCCGGGGAGCTGCCAGCAGACTACCGCAGAGCAGGGCTTCCTGCCTTGCTCAAGGGCAAACAATGCAACTGAGGATGACTCATTCACTTCTTCAACTTCCTGTTTGGTCAAATGATTGAAAGGAACACCCGTTCAGCCACACTGTGTCATACTTACAAGATGAACTTCTTGGCTCACAAACATTCTGGTAAATCACAACTTGGGTCCCTCTCTTCTATCTGTAATGGTGCGATGGTTGTTTACAACGGAAATCATGTTCCCACTGGCCTTTCCATTGCTCTTCCAATTATGTTTAACCTGTCTGATCATCTGCTCGTGCTTCTTTTTAGGGAGGTTGTCGAGCTCTGAGACCTCAGCAATTCATTTGGTCAATACAATGTTAGCTAGCAGCTAATGGTGCTAATACTACAAACAGTGCAAACAACTGCAACAGTTCACCATATCTTTACATTGCAAATAGTTGTTTGCTGCTATATTAAATACTCTGAATTTCGAATTTACCACCTTTAACAGAATGAATTTATTGGCCATAGTTATCAGTATCTGACTTAAAGGTCCCATATCGTGCTCATTTTCAGGTTCATACTTGTATTTTGTGTTTCTACTTGAACATGTTTACATGCTGTAATGATAAAAAAATGTTTCATTTTTTTCACACTGTTTGCCTGAATATACCTGTATTTACCCTCTGTCTCAAACGCTCCGTTTTAGTGGATTTCAACGGAATTGCAAAGGAATTTGCGTTGCTAGGCAACAGCTTGGGTCCATGTTTGCTTCCTGTCAGTTGATGTTATTTACATCCACTGCAACAGGAAATAAACTGGGGACACATTAAGAGTGTTTACGTTTAAAACCGTGTAATGGTCTAAATATTGTATATTTGTGACATCACAAATGGACAGAAATCCTAAACGCTTGTTTCAAAACACACAATTTCTGAATACAGGCTGTGTGTATTTTTCCGTATGTTGAGCATTTTGATAGTTTAACAGTATTTATATAGCACTTAAACCTGCTTTATAATATTAAAGACATGAAAATTTCCCTTTTTACAATATGGGACCTTTAACTAAACATTTGATCCCATTTGTGACATAACCTTTGTACATAAACAATTAATGCTGAGTCTGAATGAAAATGATCATAAGTTACAACAAACATGTCTCAGTTGTTCTTTAACGCTCGCTCCTTATCAAATTGTAATCCATTAGAGCAAATGTTCTGTTTCTTACTACTAAGAGGGAAGGCTTTCATGGAAACAAGTATATTACAGATAAACACAGGAGGTGAAGCCGTCCTCTGTTTGTTCTGCTGTAAACATGAAAGCACTTCCATGCTGCTGGAATGAAGCAGCCTTGTGTTTCTGAGTGCATGTGTGTGCTTTCATGTATGAATGTGTATAGAGCTCCATATCTGTTTATCCTCACCCTCGCATGTGTCAGCGCTGTTGCTCAGCCTTGAGGTGTCAGCGATATTACTGCGTTGTGTTTCGGTGAACATACTGAGCTCGCTCGCTGCCATTTATAGCACAGATGTTGTTGCATTAACGGGCGGGACGTAAAGCTATTATAATCTTGGCTGCTGATGGGAGATGTAGCTCCGAAGTTCAGCTGCAGCCAAACTCTCAAACCCACCAGATGAAGAAACAAGGTGACCGTGGTTAACATCAGCCTGCCAAAGTTTTGCTTGTCATTTGAAATAAATGGATTTCTTGAGGTTTCTTTAGTTTACTGCGGTGAACACATACCTTGCATTCAAGACATATGGTTGTAATGAGAGTATACACAGAAACAAGGGTCATAAATCCATGTGTGCAAGTCTGAGAAAGCGGTTAAAGACGCATTTCTCAACATCAGTATACATCTATCAAAGATACTGATGAGACAGTGTTTGAGATCGTTGGCAGCCTCTCACGCTGCTATTGCTGAAGGATAAGGCTTGAATTATAGTTGTAGTATATTCTATCATAACATTTAGGACTGAAAGGACAAAAACCAACCGCAGCCTGATGTATCTGCCACCACTGTGACACAGTATGTGATAGCTGTCATGCTTACATTGTGTTAAGATGATATATTCCTTCATAATCAACATGACCAGTGAAGCTTATTCCTCTAAGTAGAGTTGGGCCGATATCCGGTTTGGTGTACGAGCTTGAACTTGTTTGGTTTTATGCAAAAAGGCTGAACTGGCATTTTGTCATTATGACACATTCTGGCAAATTAAAAAGTAGCCAACATCAGCAACAGGTGCCGACGGCGTCACGGCGCTAGATCCAACTTGTATTGCGTTAGTAATAAGCAATATGACAACGTGATTAACATGAAATATGTTTGTCTATAAACGGACTAACGGAGCACAATTTACTGCCGAGCCAACAGGAAGGAGATCAAATTTCAGTAGAGGTGGGAAGAGGTGCAAGGCGCATTTTGTGTTTGTTTAGAAAGTTCATGTGTTTATTTGGGGGGTAATGAAAGAGGTGAGCCGAAAAACATAGACGAGTCTCATTATTTTCTAGTGGTAAAATTCTGTATAGCGGTCTGGTCTGGTTCTTGGCTTAATATCAAACCGGCATCTCTTAGTTCAGGCTTAGTCAACCTACAAAAGCAGCATAAACAATCAATCTTTTAACCATGAACATAATCTTCCCCAACCCTAACCAGTTAGGTTTATTTGCCAAACCAAACCTTAACCATTGAAGGACCAGATCAGAAAACACACAGGTTGTTTTGGAAAGCAACGACATGACATTGTGTCATTTAGGTTGGTAGGGTGGAGGACAGGGAATACCTCTTATATGCATTCGCTATGGGCCCAAAATACAGGAGAGGAATAACTCTTTTAGCGTGTTTGCCCACTGAGCAGCTTTCATTCACGTAAGCGGTTCAGTTCTCTTAATACTTCCAACACAGAACATGCTCGGTGATGTCTTGCCCGAGTCCGACACAGAACTACCCTACGGAGATCACAGATGCAGTTGTGGAATTGAGTCAGAAATAAACTGCACTGTTCATAATCAAAATAATGAATGAATATGTGCAGTTGAACTGCTCTTAAAAAATAATGGGTCACCTTAACTATTAAACTCTGCTGGGCAGCAGTAACAATGAGCAACCTGTGGCCCTCCAGTCTAGACGCACTGTAACAGGTCCCCTCGTGACTGCGATTATGCTCTTAATCTCACGGAAAATGTCAATGATCTGTGCTAAATAACTTGGCCTATAGCCTTGAAAACACATGCAAACACACACACACACACACACTGTGCAGATCTGCCATTTGGTTTCAGACGCAGGAAAAGGTGTGTTATAACAGATTGCTGGGATATACATTGATCAGGACGTTACATCGCTCCCCAGGTTCTCACATGCTGTTCAAACACACATGACCATATAAATCAAGCCAGATCCTCGCTTGGGAGAGCGAACGGCAGACCAGATGTGGCCGTAATGCTATTTTAATGTCGGACTTGCACAGAAACTTCTATAGGAACAACCCGCTTCACCCAGAGCGCCTTCAACACCTCATCATCGGCACTGGAGCTACTGAAGCCAAACGGTCAAACGCCCTGTTTTAAGACGAAGTCGAGCTTCACTACAGCAAGTGTAGGTGGTCAAAGAGCGAGTGCAGTGCAGCGGTTTGATAGCATCACTGCCAAACATGTGAATGTTTTATCTCTCTTAAAGTTTGGCGGTTCTGCTGTCTGGTGATGTTTGTTAACATTGCTATGGAAATGTTGGACATAACAATTATTATCATAACAGGAGTCATGATGAGGGAATTTCCACTGAAGGAGATGTGTTTATGTGTGTGTGTGTGTGTGTGTGTGTGTGTGTGTGTGTGTGTGTGTGTGTGTGTGTGTGTGTGTGTGTGTGTGTGTGTGTGTATCTGTGGAGAAGATGCGAGCAGAGATGGGAGAGATATCTGTGTGATGATAATGGTGGTTTGGACTGAATCATCATGCAGGTTGGTACAGCCAAGTCTCTTCATCCATTGTGGCTCTGACTCCTCCTCACTCTCTCTCTCTCTCTCTCTCTCTATTTTCCCTTCTCTCCTCATAGCTTTTTATCTTATGGGAAATATTCCCGTTCTTCATGTCATGACCAGATTCTTTCTGTTTAGGAGAGCGAATGTGAAAGCTTTCATGGAAATAAATAAAACGCTTTCAATGAGAATTAAGATTGACTAACTGCTCAGACCCGGAGTAAACTGCAGTCATTCACACAGTTGCTCGAAGACGACAAAAGTGACAGTTTGAATGAATTAGACAATAAAAAAATTCCCCGACAAGTCCAGATGTTCAGCATGCCAGATATCTGGAATGTGATCTCTTGGGCGAAATCAAAGCTTTTATTGACCCACCATCCACCCTGACTTCCTCCCTATGCAGCATTTCTCGCTCTTTATACTTCCTGGTTAATTGATTTTGTGCTCATTCTGAAAGCTGCAGCCACAGTTCTGATGAGGATAAAGAAAGGACAGCACATCACACCTGTCCTCATGTCAATGCATTGGCTTTCAGCACAGACTAGAGTTTGATATAAGACAATAGAACTTTAAAAAGTAGAAGAACATGCTTATGCCCAGTAATTTATGGCCTTAATACTAGTTAATGCTAGCACTTGGAGGTATTGCTGTATCACAAAGTGTGTTTCCATCCACCTGTTGCACAATTACCACATAAAAAAATGGAGTGGAAACGCCGGTAATGCCAAAAAAAAAATAACATTTTGCAAAAAGATTTTAAGCTTGTCTGAGGTAGAAAAGTTTGTGTATCAATAAAGCAAGATGCGACAAAGTGCAATGGAAACAGACTTAATAAATAAATATAACACATATAATGTTATGGTCTAGATAAAAAAGCAGATTTCAGTAAATCCATCAGGGGAGATACATTATAAAACCAGACATGGATGCCACCTGATTGTTGCTGTTTATATAATGTTTATTTCTTGTTTATATCTTATATTGTATATTATTCTTATTTTTTCTAACATTTTTAACTATTATATTGTTATTTTTACTGCTTATTTGCACCAACAAACCAAAGCAAATTCCTAGTGTATATCTGATACACATAGCAATAAACAAGATTCTGATTCTGATTCATTGTAAGACATTTTTCGTGAACATTTTTATCTCAAACACCTGTCAGCAACATGTGTGTTTGTAGCACAGCCCCAGTGGGAAATGAAGCCAAAACCATGACAGCGTTGATTAAATTAAACCCTAATTAGGTTTCATAATATCAGTTACAGGCTGTAGCTGTTTGTAAGATGCCAAAACTCCTGACAACTTGAAGTTTGGCAGCACCCCGAGGCAGCAAGCTGTTTTAAATGGAGTAACTGCATTTAGTTATTTATTCTTTGTCCAGCTTCAATTGTTGACAAATGTTAATGGTTGAAAATTGTGCAATTGATCTGTACGTGAGATCCTGTTTCTCACGCGCTACGCCAGCACTGTTGTGTATCCCACTGTGAGGAGCTATTTGCCATCGTTGATGTAACAACATGAAAATCCTTAATATTAATTGTACGCTGTGATTTAAATGGCTCTTATTCTGTTCCTGCTCTAATGAGTCGGGGCTGCAGACAGCTTCTGCCAAACATTTCTGAGCAAAAGTTCCAAAAACAAACCGTAGCAGACGTTGGGGTGAGTCTGTCAGTCTTGTGAAATCAAACCCATTAACCTCCTCTTATTCCTCCTCCTCCTCCTCCTCCTCCTCCTTTACTGTAAACGGTGAAGAGTAAATACACCACAATGAGAGAGACTGAAGGCAAACAGAGCCTGGACTCTGCTCTGTTCACTCCCTCCTTTCATTCACAATCTTTCCCTCCTCTTCTCTTCCTTTCTTCAAACCCTTATCATGAGTTCATGACTACAAAGTCAAACTGATTATTTTTTATTTTTGCAATGAAATCACTATATATAATTAGCTCTGCTCCCTTGTCGGTACTCCTGCCTGCTTCTGATCATTATCTACTGTAGGTAATACACCGATTATGGATAAGTACCTCATACAACCCGACTTCAAATAATCCAAACTATCCCTCTAACTGCACAATGGGTCCTCCCAAATGTTGAATGTTACATTTAACAACACATAAAACATGCAGGGTTATGAGCTACTCCAGTCAGTAGCACATCTTCTAGTAACTCTCCTCTTTCAATGATGTAAAAGTATATATCTTTATTACACAGCTTTGTTGAATACTCAATTCTGATTGGTCAATCACGGCGACCTACGGTCTGTGTGGGCGCAGTTCTGATGTCGGACTCGAACTCGAGAATCGTCTTTGTGTCAAATTATTGATTTCTTAAGTAACTAGCTGTGTAATAAAACCGACTCGACACATTCTCACTTTCAACTTGTCAAATACAGAGGCTTGGTCAGTGGCCCTCGGCGTCTGATACCAACGCTGATACCGAGGCATCCTTTAGCTTCTGTATGAGACGCATCAGGCTTTCAACTAACTCCAATATAAACCCATCCGCATCAGTATTAGACGCTCTGAGGAACTGACATTGTATAAAGAGCAAGATATTGTGCAACGGGTGGGTTGGAGTGGAGGTTGGATGAGTCAAACAAACACAGGACTTTCACCCAGGAGACCGATGTTTGTGTCCCGTGTGAAACCAAGTCAACGTTGACTTATTTTACCATAGTTTTGTTACGTGGCCTACTTAACTACAGCTACATAACAAGCTTAACTACAGTTACATAACCCAAACCAAGATCTTTTCCTAAACATAATGAAGTTGTTTTGTTGCCTAAACCTAACCAAGTAGTTTTGTTGCATAAGTAAAGCTAAAACTAAAAAAACCTATGTTGGAAGTTTCTTTCGAAAAGAGACTGTATGCATGTAACGAGTGGAAGCAGGGTCCCTGACAACTCCAAAACTGACGCTAGAGGGGAACCTAGAGCGTCACAGTTTTAAGCATAGAGCCATTGACCAAGCTGTGAGTGAGAATGTGTTGCTATACCATATGTTATACTGAGATATACAAATTGGTATTTTCTTACACAAAAGAAAAGAATTGATCATTTCAGAGGCTGCAGTTTGTGGTGCTGTGGCGTTGAAATGCATTACGTTATACTAAAACTGTAAACAAACTAATTAAAAACAAATGCGCGCACACAAAAACGTAACCCTCACAAACACACATACACACACACACACACATACACACAGGAACAGCAGCCAAACAGGTGCACACACACACTCCAGCCTTTTTCCCTTATTTTTCTACCTGATTAAACACTAAATTAGAAAGCCTTCATGTTCCTGCCTGGGAACTGGGCTCTGGCACACAACCTGGCTCCAGCTCTGCTCCAGATCCTGGGAAAAATCATCATGTATGGGACTTACACAATTTCCATGTAGAAATCCAATGGAACAATATTGATATTTTTAAAAGTATGTGTTTCCACCCCCCTTCATGCACACACACTCTCTCTCTGGGACAAGGAGTTCATTGAGGGAAGAAAATGCGGCTAAGCCCTCTTGATTGCTGGAGCGGCCTTTTCCTTCGACTCCCTCGGGTCACCTGCTGCTTCACCCCACCGCTGCCATCGTATGCTCCTCCCTGCTCGGCCATTTCTCTTTTTCTTTCTTTACATTGTTTGCCCACAGCGGGCCAAGAATGTGTTAATCCGCTGAGCACGCCAGCAGATTAATTGAGGGCGTTTTCCTTTGATCAGGACGACGGCAGGCTATCTAACGCTTGAAATATTTAAACCCAATCAGCGGTGATCAATTAGCAGAACAATAGCTCCGGGGTCGGAGTTGAGGAGCAGCAAGTGCCCTCGTCTTTCTCTCCTGCCTTCTTCTTCTTGTGTTATTTTTTCTGTCTGCTGATGATGACCCCCCGGCCAGCAATCAGGGCAGCGCAGGAAGGATTAGACGGACATTAACTATGATTAATGGGAAAAATAACAAGGCAGCCAAACAAAGGCTCCACTTCCATGGCATCTTGGAGCCGCTTTGAAGAGGGCTTCTCTTTTCTTGATCTACTCGCACACACCGCACACATGTACACTCGCAAAATGTGCAAATATGCACAGATGTACACACAGATACGCACACATGCAAACCCCCACACAAAACACACACTTTTCCATCTGTAGGCCGCCTTTCACCCCGACTGAGGACCTATAAATCAAAGCCTGAAGAAAGAGAGGGAGCCCAGGACTTGTGTTTGTGATATAAAGGAGCAGAGCATGTGTGCATGCATGTGTGTGTGTGTTTGTGAGAGATTTAAGGGGAACTGTAGGGCCATAAACCCCCCGGGCTGAAAGAGAACAAAGGGCAGACATTCATTAATCTCTTTGTGCAGGCCTCTATTCTCTCCACTCCACTGGAGTACAGTCAGCCACACACACTCTGCTGCACTACTTCTTAAGGCCCTGAAACACCAAGCTGACGGTCGGCCGTCGGACAGTTT
>CAKALG010042270.1:1649-23877 GCA_916700815.1 Helicolenus hilgendorfi
TAGAAGTGGCTCCATGCTCACTGCTCAGACTGACCATTATGGCTTGTACACTTTAAAAGTGGGTTTCAGAAATACAACAAAATGCATTTGTTCTGTCAACAAATAATACATTTGTGTGTTTTGAGGAACAGCTTTGCACAGTTAGGCTAAAGTCATATGAGATCCAGTAAAGGAAGTGAACATCATTGTGGTAAAAACAATGGTTTCAAACATTTGCTATCGTCATTCTTTATTACCATGAAATGCTTACTGGTAAATGAATATGCAACATTGTTACTTATGACAAACTGTGCTGATGTTACTACTGTGATGTCAACATCTACTACTAGGCCTACTACAAGTATAGGGTACTTCTTCTTTAATACTACTTCTACTATAACCATCTACTACTACATCTTCTACTAATACTACTTCTACTATAACCATCTACTACTATGTAGGTCTATACAGATAATAATGCACACAGTGCACTTTAGACTAAGCTACTGGAGTTACCCTGCACTATACTCATTTTAACAGTCTCTTCTGCACTATATTCACTTCTTTAATAGTCGTGTATCACAGCTGTTACCCTGCACTATATTCACTTTTAACAGTTTTCTTCATCTCCTTGTATTTTTATATCTGGTATATTTTTTTGTACTTTGCACTACTAACTTTTTTTAACTGCCTTTTTACTAACATGATTTTGCACTATGGAACTGTGATGCTGGAAACTTGGATTTCCCTCGGGATCAATAAAGTTACTATCAATCTATCTATCTATCTATCTATCTATCTATCTATCTATCTATCCATCTATCTATCTATCTATCTATCTATCTATCTATCTAATTCTTCTATTTACACTACTACTACATCTTCTACTAATACTATTTTAACCATCTACTACTAATTCTTCTACTAACACTACTACGTGGTAGAAAGTAACTAAGAACATTTTCTCAAACACTCTACTTACGTTCAACTTTGACATACTTGTACTTTACTTATTTCAAGTATACTGCTACTCCACTACATTTTGGAGGGACACATTTTACTACTTGCAGTACATTTAGTTGACAGTTTATATCAAACTAATTTACGCTATAAAGTAGTTAAAATTCAGTCCACCCGAAGCAGCTAGAACAGTAAAAGACTACTTAGACATTACTGCATCAGTATTAACCATCCAGTAATATAATACATAATAATAGAACACTCAGATTTGGATGCATTTTTGTTACTTTAAGTACATTTTGCTCACTTATACTCATGTACATTTAAGCATTATTAAATACATTGCACATTATATTATTTTTAAGTAAAGGATCTGAACTTCTTACACCACTACTACTACTGATAACTATTTTTAAAAAAAGCACCTCCATCTTGTCATTTCAAAAAAGCATAAATAAATCCTCTTTTTATCACAAAGCCATTGGGGATATCTTTTTATATTTTTAATTACAGAATCTCAAACAGCGGTGTAAGTAGTGCCAAAGTGCTACACAAACTTGTCTCAAATACTTCAATCACATCATCTTCAGAGAAACTTTTGAACTATATATTTCAATATTTAACATTTTGAGCATCTGTTTTTGAAATGAAATGAAAGAAAACATGGGGAAACAAAACTAAAACTTAAACATGATTTACTTCTGAACATGCAGTTTCCATGTTTGATTTACAGCCATTACATTTCATAAAATATGTAGTCTTCTCATCTCTGTAGTCTCACCAGGCCCTTTGGGGCTGGGCCACCTCTGCTTTGACTTATTTTTAACCCTCCCTTTGATGAAGACAATCCACACGATGTAAAGAAGAAAATGAGTAGACGGCAATAGCAGCATGTTATTATGAAGGTCCCAAAATGGAGTCAAAGCCTCGGTTCCCCTGGAGTAAAATACAGCCTTCGAGGCAACTGGGTGGCTTCTCCTGAAATAGCTTGAGCGAGTGGAGGCGGCCAAGTTATCCATTACGGCCTGTGACCATGTGGAATAGGTTTTTCTGCCAGTTTTCCATCACCACCCATCCACATTTAGAGTGCTGGGTGCTTCGGCTGGTGGGAAAACATACTGCACACTGGGGAGAAGAGGGACTGGTGGAAAACTAGTCTAATGGACACTCTGCTGACCTCCCATCTACAGAACACTTGAAGTCTCACAGTGAACACGGGACGATAAATATCTCCCATCTCCTTTGTATTGACTGTCGCTCTGATCTGTCAGAGCATGCACAGATACAAGAAAAACACTTCTCATTTTTTTAAAGAAAAAATACACAAGATATTGTTCCTCTCCAACCATTTTTGACAGTAAAGTCAATATTTACAACAACTATGCTAATCATAAGCCAAAACTCACAGCATCAAGACTTAAAGAGATAGTCGTCACCAGAAAAACAACAGTATTTGGTCATTTGTTCATATACTTTAAAACAACCTAAAATATCCTGATGTTCTCCTAACAAGTGACCTCATGTAGCTGTGGGAATAATAACTGTTGAATTTGTACAAAGTGTGTCATTTTGACACCACAGACCGCTTTACATCTCGTCTTCGAGCGACAGCTTACCATCCCAACTCGTCACATAGCACCTAGTTAGGTTTAGGAGAAAACAACATGGTTGGGCTTAAAACTACTATGTTTGTAAAGTGAAAATGAAACTGAACGTCGTGAACATATGGCACAAATGAACAGCTGATTGTAACGTGAAAGTGAAACTTAGCGCACTGGACATGAGCAGCGGTCTCCTGGATGAAATCCTACTCGTCCCATCCGCCGAGTGTCTTTTCACTCTTTAAACTACACCACCACACTCCCGGCGCATTTTCTCTCAGCGTTTACAATAATGGGTTTACATTGTAGTCAACCTAGTGCCCGGTCCGTTTCATACAGGTGCTAAAGGGTGCCTTGTGAGAAAGCCTCTGTATTTTACGCTCTGGGAGTGAAAGCGGGCTGCTCCTACCAACAGTTGACTTCTGTTAACCTTGACCACAATCTTTCAGTAACCTCAATAAAGTAGAAAGTGAAAGTTCATTATTGACCTTTGACAACCATCCCAACTCAAAATCCACCTACTAGCCTTTTCTGTAGCTTTCAACCTTATCAGGAAGTCTTCTTGTTCGTGTTAGCAAACAAGAAGACTTGCTAGCAAGTGAACCTTGAGTTGGGACTGTTGGTAAAACTTCATTTTACAGGTCTGAAAATGACATGGTAATTAGCTGATAATTAGCAAGTAACCTATTTGTCATTTATTTGAAATTACTGCCCCAATATTTACCGCAAAATGTATCGAAAATGACTTTGTTATAAACATGATTTAATAATTATATGCTAGAATAGCATAAAATAGCAATTAATAATATATGATCATTAAAATAGGGCCCTTGAGAAGCGGCTGTATGCTGCTCTCCATCGGAGGTGGAAAACCAAAACTAATAGAAGACACTTGTGATCAGGCACAAATCTCCCCATTGTGTGACTTATTGTCTACACCAATGTAACCTGGTAGCTAATGTCAGGATTCAGGGAAGTAAGAATAAGAAGAAAAAGAAGTTATTTGCTAATTATTATCTATTTATCAGCAGACATGGAAATAAAGCATATCAATTAACTTTGTATTATTTTCCTGGAAATGTATTAAATAAATGAACAGCTATTGGGAAATAGCGGATTAGAATTATTAAATAATGTTTATTATAAAGACATTTTCAAAAAATGTTGAGGTAAATATTGGGGTAATTTGGCAGTAATTCCAAAGAAATTTCAAATAGGTTACCTGCTAATTATCACCTAATTACCATGACATTTGCGGACCTGTAAAATGACTGTTTGGTCAAACTTAACCAAGTCGTTTTTTTAACCCTCACCACAATATTTCCCTAACCTTAACCAAGCAGTTTTAGTGGCTTAAAATGAACCAAACCATGTAATAACAGGCTTAAAATGCAGTGTTTCCCTGCCCCCTCTAGTTGAAGTCATCAAAGAGTGTTGCACCTCTGACCACACCCAGCATCAGCACCGTTGTCAGGCACTGACGTCATGCGCTGTCATAGTATTTCATTAATCACAGTCTATGGAGCAGCAGCAGGATTTGTCTCCAGATGACATTGTCACCACAGTCTGTCTCTCTGATGTTTATCTTGAGTACTGACATCTTCAAATTCACAAGTTTAAACTGAGCTGTTCAATATTAGAGAAGTAAACAAAATATGAAGTATGTTTTGTTCCAAAAACCAAAAAGGACGCATTCACAATGTCTCCCATTTATGATGTAAACGCTTTGCTACACCAGCAATAGAGTTAATGTCCTCGACATATAGGATCACAGCATAACTAACCACAGAGCTGCAACCTAATCTCACTAATAACATAAGGGACATGGCATTATAATTGGTTATATTGTTTGTCTGGTCTCGCTGATCTCATTTGCCATCTTGATCAGTATTTATATGCTGGCCCCTTTAACTCCCTTAAAGTCTGTCAGACTTTGTGTTCTGTGGCCATCCATCAGTTGCATAACAGAGGCTGAATCTGCTGTGGGTTAGTCAGAGGGCATTCTACAATAAGCCTTTCTCCACTGTAATAATATTTTCCCAAAAATTGATTCTGAGGAAACTGATACTTTCAGCAACTCTCCTGTATCCAGCCATATACTCCATATTTATCCCCTCTTATGCCCCTAGTGCCAGGTCTGTCTCCAGGTAAACATATACCGTTCCGTGTCTATCCCAGATGACATTTATTGTGATGCATTTCAGGGCTCATAGCAGAATCCTCAAATCCATTAATGCAGCTGTTAAAAAGGAAATAGAAGCCTTTTAGACACGAAAGAATGAAAATGGTCGTTGCTGTAGTGCTCTCTCAAGTCATTAACTGGAAAGAGCTCCCCAACAAACACAAACATTACACTAGCCCGTCTCCAACTGGCTAACAACAATGCACCATTATTATATTTGATCTGACTTAGTTTGACTTTTGTTGATATAACAATCTCACCACAAGGTCCATTTAGTAGCTGGAGCTTTCAATCGTACACACGATCTTCTTCAGCAGATTCTGTTGTTGTGGACTTTTAAGCCACCATGGAGAAGAAGTCCTTAAAAGTGCTCAGAAAAAAAGTATTTTCTCCATGACAACTGAGCAAACTGTCATCTGCAGAGACATTCGGCGTGATACAATCAAAACCTCCAGAACAGCTGCTGAACGGATGGATGGTGGTGGGGAGATTGTTTTTTAAACTACTGTTTCTAAGGTCAAGAATGAACTTTCAATCTCAACAATTTTAGTTTAATTTAGGCTTGGAACTTTTATAATGAGCATGCAAGTTCCTCTGTTGCAACGGACGATGTTTTGACCATGAAAACTGAAGTGACCATAGCAGCTGCTTGTTGAGGACAAACCAAAGCAGTGTGGCCGAAAGACTTTGTAAGGCCCAAAATAGGAGTCTGACTGAACGTCCAAACAGAAAACTGTCACAGAGGTTCTGGTGAATGTCCAGGGGAAGGAAAATGTAACACACAACCACATCTAGAATAGTAGGCTGCTATAAACTCAAAAATAGTTTTTCAGTTTAAAATGGACATTTCAGCAGTGGAATCGAGAACTGTGCATCAATAAAAGCTCCATCGCTTGCTTTGCTAATCCCTAGGATAAGGAAGAGTGGAAACAAAAGTAAACTAGATTTCATCTCCTCCCTGTTTCCCATCATCATCAGTGATTTGACATCCAAAGAGTTTGTCAGTTTTCTAACCTTTCTTTTTCTCTCATGGCAGTTAAAAAGCCTCAACCCAGAGGAGTGGTGCCTGTGGATGGACAGAGCAGGCACCAATGGCGTCACAAGAGCTTGTGGATGCGAGAGACTCTGCTGCCGAGAGTCTGAACCCAGGAATGGAGGGTGGTGCTGCGCCCAGCAACGGTAAAAACTGTCCCGTCCACACACCTGGCGCAGAGGATACAAAGAGGGGCTTTAGGAAAGGCATAGGGAGGCACAATGACTACGTGAAGATTTCTGTGCCAGAGTCAAAGGTCAACCGGCTGCCCATGGAGTGGTGGAAGACAGCGATTGTCTTCTTTTACGCTGGCTTTAACTTGGTCCTCACAACAGTCGTCATCACTATTGTCCACGAGAGGGTCCCGCCCAAAGAAAGCAGCCCGCCTCTTCCTGATAAGTTTTTTGACTATATTGACAGGGTCAAATGGGCCTTTACAGTGACAGAGATCAATGGCATGGTGCTGCTGGCCATTTGGATGATCCAGTTGTTCTTCTTCAGATACAGGTAAGAACCTTTGGCTCTACCTATTGTACAAGTTGGTTTCAGCTTCAGGTCTGGTGATATTATATATTTTTCTTGTTGTCAACAAATCCCATGATCCCAAAGACCAAAACAAACAATGAACTGATACTAATAAGTATTGTTTATTCAGCAAAAGCCTGATATAGCTTTTTTTTTTCTTCTTTGTGCCATAAACCTCAATTGTTGCTCAAAAGCTTGTAAAAAAAATAATTAAAAACCATAGACTGTATATAGGAAGTGGACGTAGTCACCCATTGGTTTGTGGACTGCTGTATTAAAGCCTTGAGTTCGGTATTTTGGCCATCGCCAACTTGTTTTTTTGCAACAGGACAGGATGGAGCTAAGTAAAACCAAACGCTGAATAAAACATTTCTAGGCGACCAAAATGCTACAATTAACTTTCATGAACTGAAAACACACTGTGAAAGGGTTAAAGTTGTAAGAGGAAAACTCCCAGATCAGATGGTCTATTATTATTATTTATGGTCTATTTGACTCTAAATGGGACCATCATTGACTAAATGAACATCATGCTGTACTGAAGAAGACTTGAAACTAGAGATTGAGACCATAAACTCATGTTTACAATGTTTACTGAGGTAATAAATCAAGAGAGAAGTAGACTCATTTTCTCATAGACTTCTATACAATCAGACTTCTTTTTGCAACCAGAGGAGTCGCCCCCTGCTGGCTATTAGAAAGAATGCAAGTTTAAGGCACTTCAGCATTGGCATCACTCTTCAGACCTGGAGGTCGCCCACTGTTTATTTGTTCAAAGAAATAGCTTAACTGTTTTGTGGTTAAATGTTGTAACGCATCACATTATAGTCTATTGAGGCTGCCATCAGTGAGGAAATTGTCTTTTCTACAGTGGAGATGTCCCTGTGTGTTCAACATGAATGGTTTGGAAAACCACTAAAGGTTTACTGTAGATAGCTGAAATTGTTTAATTTAATTCTACTTTTGACATCATGTCTTCCACATTTGACCATTTGCCTATAAAGATATAGAAACAAAAATCTGACAACAAAATGTTCTTAGCAATGCAACCAAAATCACCAATAACATACTCAACACTGTTACAGCATAGTATGGAGGATTTCCATTGTCATTATGTGGTCTGGTTAATAAAACTAAATTTGACTGGCTATAGGAGCCCTCAGATCACTGTGCACGACAGTCTCCAGAATTTAGTAGATTTAAGTAGATGTTTGCCAAAAAAAATATATGCAATACTTCTGCAATCTCATTGTCTATTTGCAGGTCAATAGCAAGCAGGCGGTTCTTCTTCCTCATTGGCACCCTGTACTTGTACCGCTGTGTCACCATGTACATCACCACCCTGCCTGTGCCTGGCATGCATATGACTTGTGCTCCTAAGGTGAGTAGCATGCAAACATCTTAGCGGGCATCAGCTGTCGTTGCTCAACCGTGTACTCTCGTGCACCCTCTGGGACTCATTTTGCACAGCCACACAAGAGAGGCAAGCTATAAAAAAGCCATTTTGACTTTTAACCGCCACAGGACATCAACAATATTGAGGTGCATCAGCGTTTGATCAAAAGCATGTGCTCCAGGCTGTTGTTTGATGGCTTGTGTTGTGCAAAAGGATCAGAGGTTGGACAGTTTAGGAGTTGTTTTGTTCTCAAGAATTTAGACGGTGTGTGAAAGCCTTCAGCTTCTTGTAAGAAGTGAGTTATCCACAGTCATTTGAGCAGCAGGAGCATAAGATTTGATCATGTGTAGTTGATACTATCTTTGTTTTACTTTCTTCAATTCTTCTTCATTTTGACTACATGCTTTTCATCCCTGTAGAATTACAATTATGTTGCCTAGAGATGAAAAGATCAACAGACAGTTTAGGAAATACTCTTATTTGCTTTCTTGCAAAGAGTTCGATGATCAGATTGAAGCCACTGTCATGTCTATATGGTACAAACTGTGTAGAGGTGCAGCCAGCAGCCGGATAGCTTCACATAGCATAACGTTTGTAAAGAGGGTGAAGCCGCTTGGCTCTGTTTCTGTGGGGTTTACAGGTGGTTTTCTGCCCTTTCTTGTCAAGGTGCAGTCATTTACTGAAGTTGTCGTCCTGAGGTTGCCAGGCAACCAGTGGGGACTCAAAAATGTCAAACTATTCCTTTAATATGCAACAGTTTTGATAATCGTTAGAATTAGTATTAAATATTAAAAATAAGTATTTTATCAAGTAAAGATGCCAAACATTCTCTGGTTTTAGCTTTTCAGATGTGAAGATTTGTTGCTTTTCTTTCACTTCTGAACTGTTGGTTCAGACAAAACAAGCAATTTGAATTTGTTGGGCTCTGGGAACTTGTGATGGATATTTTTCACTTTTTTCTGACTTTTTGTGGAGTAAATTAGGGCTGCAACTAACACTTATTTTGATTGTTTATTAATCTGTTGATTATTTTATGGATTAATCGATTAGTTGTTTGTTCTATAAAATGTCAGAAAATGAATCGTGTGTTGATCATTGTTCCCCAAAGCCCAGCATTACGTCTTGTTTTGTCCAAAAACTCAAAGATATTCAGTTTACTGTCATAGAGGAGTAAGGAAACCAGAAAATATGCATGTTTAAGAAGCTGGAATCAGAGAATTTTGACTTTTATTTTCTTAAAAAAATACTCAAACCAATTCATTTTCAAAATAGTTGGCAATTAATTTAACAGTTGACAACTAATCGATGAATCGTTTAATCTCTAGAGTAAATTGTCGATTAATTAAAGAAAACATTATAGTAGCTGAATTAATCAATAATGAAAATAATCATTAGTTGCAGTCTTAATGTTGCCGCTGATCCAGAGTTTGTCTGCTTCTCCCTGTTTACTTCCTGCTCTCTCTCAGCTCCACGGAGACTCGCAGGCAAAAATCCAGCGGATTCTGCAGCTGATTTCCGGTGGAGGTCTGTCCATTACAAACTCACAGCTCTTGTGTGGCGACTTTCTCTACAGCGGACACACCGTGATGCTCACCCTCACCTACTTATTCATCAAGGAGTGTGAGTACTCAAAGCATCACTTGTAGGTTTGCTTTGTTTTGAATCATTTATGGGAATTTGCCATGAATAATATATAAATTACATTGTCCATGTTCCACTCATTCGATTACAGCTACACTTGGACCTTCTAGGAACTAATGGGATACAAATATCTGGCATGTGTTGCCACTGTTTCTGTTTTAATTTAAACATTCAAATATTCAAAGTTTGACAGCAGAGGTTTCTAGATATGTTATATAGCTTGTATGTTGCTGGATATATTGCTGGATTTATGGTATAGTTGAATAGAAAAAAGGCCAAAGTGCATAAAAAAGTGTGAAAATGCAGGACTACATTGTGAGGAAGAGATATTACAAGCAGAGGTTACGTTGTTTTAAGTTGACTTGTCTGTGTGTTGCAGAAAATCTCTGTTCTTGTCACATTGCACAGAAAGACTGCCTTTTTTGAAAACACTATGAATACATAGAAGAACATACTATAAATGGATGTTTACATGTTGCCAACACTCTTGTCTTTCCTTCCCTCTCTCTCTGCAGACTCGCCACGGTCATTCTGGTGGTACCATCTGATGTGCTGGCTGCTAAGTGCCGTGGGTGTGGTGTGCATCTTGGTGGCACATGAGCACTACAGTGTGGACGTGGTCGTGGCCTATTTCATCACCTCCCGCCTGTTCTGGTGGTACCACACCATGGCCAACTTACAGGTCTGAACACAGAGCTTAACACTGGCTGGCTGTTTGAGTGCAAGAGAGTAAAAAAAGAAGCTTTCAGAGCTGCTGGTTCCCCTCTCATTGAACCTTGTTACACATGAATCATTATGCATGAAGGGCTTTACTGTCTGTCTGGTGACATATGGCTGTATTTTGTTCACTGACTTTACCTCTAAGTGTACCAGCTAAGCGTTACATGCCAGAACAATTATTTATTACAGTTTATGTTTAGAGGAAATGGTCTATATATTACATATAATTACATATTTAGAGTAAGTACAAGTATATTTTTAGATTGTGAGTCAGAATGTAGCAGAACCTAGATGTCAAACCGTCAGTATATGGCTTCTCGACATGGTGAATTACGCCCTCTACTGGCCACATAATAGACAGACAGTTGATATGGGGTAGTAACAAGCAAATCATTTTTCAAGGTGCATTTAAATATGAATCACATATACATGTATGATTACACATTATGTGATTACACATAAAAAAAAATCACAATCTGGCCGCTGACTTCAGTGCAAATACGTTTTTTTCACTTTCTCTATTCAGATTATTTTACTATTCATTAGAGCTGCAATAATTAATCGATTAGTTGTCAGATATTACATTAATTGTCAACTATTTTGATAATCGATTAATCAGTTTGAGTCATTTTTAAGAAAAAAAAGGTCTAAATTCTCTGATTCCAGCTTCTTAAATGTGAATATTTTATATGTCTATATATCTTATAAGTAATATCTCACATACAATCGCACCAAAAGCACTTTTAAATTATATAGACAAGTAACATTATGACAAAAAGAGTGTTTGGGCTGTTCATCAGCAGCACTGTGAGCTGCATCCCTTGTATGGAGGGTAAGAAACATAACCTTGTATTATTACTGATATTATTCTAAAGGATAACTTGTATTTCTTTGACAGACTCTGAAATGCTCACCAAACAACTACCTCACCAACACCTGGTGGAACCCACTGTTCAACTTCATGGAGAGGAACGTCCAAACGTCGATACCATGCTCCTACAGCTGGCCCTTCACCTGGCCTCCTGCCTGCCTTAAGAACCCCTGTAAGAAGTACTCCATGGTACAGAGCACACGAGAGGAGTGACACGACCACGATACCCCCGTCTACTGGACCGCAACATGATGATACCAAATGCATATAGCTATGAAAGAAATGTTTCTGCAAAAGTGAAGGATAATCATATTGTCTCTGTGTGTTCTTTGTGGATGTAATTTATTTTTGAGATAAACTCCTGCAAAGTCATCTTTTTTGTTTTGTTACTCAGCTCCTAGTGAACTTCAGACATGAACGGACAGTTTGTTGCAGCGTTTGCAAGACTTGACTGTAGCTCTTTCATACTGTACTGTATGTGTTGACGGGGTTTACCTCAATATGATATCAATGTCCTCAAGTCACAAGGTGCCTTAGTGTGTTTAACGTCAGTAGGTGTACCAAAACTACCATTACCAGTCTTGGTGTCTTTGTTTTTTTCTATAAGTATTTTATTGTTATTAATATGATTAATATTATTATTCATTTTCTATTCATCTTAGTAGCCTTGAGTGTGCATATCATAGCTGTAGTCTAAACATTGTACTATTGTATTAAAGTTGAACCATACTAAGGCTTCAGTGTGTTTTTTGATTTAATGAAATCATCAGTCAAAGTCATCCTCATGCTGTATACTGCAACTGCATGTGTTAGACAACTTTTATATTTAATGGATTTCATCAACCTAGCAACATTTCTCACAAGTCACAAGAAAAACATTTTTTATAAAATATTTCTTATGATACATGAAAATAATGTCCAAGCCACATGCTTGAAAGTGACATTAATAATAATAGTAATGCAGGGCTGTGTATAGCTCTGAATTTGTACACATCCAACTTTTCATTATAAACTTTACCAGCTATTATCAAATTCAGCATTATATACACACAATCCTCATTTTCATATGTATATAGTACTATATTTCATTTGATTTATGTCATCACTTATCTTTCATTTATTGTCATTTTATCTGATCATCGGCTGTCTTTCTTATTAATGTTATTCTATCTTATTATTGTCATTTTATATTATCTCATATATTGCTTTTAATGCTGAGCTAACCCGTTCTCTTATCCTATATATTTCATTGTACCATTGACCCTGTGTTAACCTGCACATGCCAAATAAAACTGAAGCTTGTAAAACATTAAATGTATTGCTAAATTTGGATTAAATATTTAATATGGTCTATTCTCTCCATAAAGTTTTCATACCTATGTTTTAAACAAATATGCAAATTCTAATGTAACTTATAGAGAGACTTCGAGGATACATGTTTAAACATGATTTAGAAAAACGAATTCATGCCTTCATCTTAAGTAGGTTAGACTACTGTAATGGTCTCAGGTCTCTCCTAGAAAACACTACAGTAGCTTCAGCTCATTCGCTGCTAGTTCACACAAAGTCTAAGAAAGCTGAAAACATTACACAGATTCTCAGGCGTCTGCACTGGCTACCAGTCAGATGTAGAATTTACTTTAAATGACTGCTAGTTGTGTATGAATCATTTAATGGCTAAGGACATACATATATTTCTGACCTTCTTCTTCCATATGACACCCCCAGGCCTCTTAGCTAACTTGTTCCAGATGACCTAACTGTTCCCAGAGTCAGAACTTTAAAAAAAAAAAAGACTTTTATATTCATGACTAACTGAAATTGCACTCTATTGTACCCCACCTCCATCCATGACAAGACAGTTGAGCAGCTTCAAATATCTCGGACTCATCACAGACAATAAACTCAGTTTCGATCTACACATCACTGACATCCATAAAAGATCCCAGCAAAGACTTCATGTCATCTGTAAACTCAGAGCACTGTCTGTTGCCACCCATCTCCTGCTTCTTCACCATGTTAACCATCTCCAACAAGAACAAACTTGCCAGCATCACACACACTGCCTCCAAAATAATCTGCCTTCCACACCCAGTCTATCAGATATGAACATCAGAGCTATCACACACCTAGCACTCACAATATCAAAAGACACTGATCACCCCCTAAACCAACACTTCACATTACTACTATCTGGACAGAAATACAGAACGCTGAGATAGAGAAGAGCTCGCTTCAGCAGGAGTTTTGTTCCATCTGCAAAAGCAGCCCTGAACAATCTCCCTCACTGACACTATAGTGAGCTGGGATGAATGAGTGCATACATCAAGGTTTTGTGAACTACTTGTGTGTTATCTGAACTGTATACCTTTATGTTGACGTGTCTATATCTGTATGTTTCTGTGTACTGGACCGGCTTAAGGCATAGGCCATATAGGCGGTCACCTAGGATGCCGCTCTCTGATGGGGCGCTGGTTGCTCTCTAAAAAAAAAAAATAATTATAACAATTTAAAAAAGAAAATGCGGGTGGGCGCCACTCTTCATTTTCTGCATTGACGTAACTAATTAAGAAAGAAAGAACATTTTTCACCCCTGTAACTCTCTTTCTCACTTTTTCATCTGCCTGGCCGCACTTATTTGCTAATAAAGGTGTAAATTGTAGTGAAACTGACTAAACCCTTGTAAGTAAGAAAAAATATCATGGTCCGATGTTTATTTATATTATAATTAATACAGTTATTTATGAAAATAAAAATCTTTATTTTTGGCTTAAAACCATTGTGATGTCTGATGTGTGTTGCAGTTTACGGGGCTAGGGTTAAGGTTCTGGGGGTGTACAAATCCGGATTTCGCCTTGGGCACCAAAAGGGCTAAAGACGGCCCTGACAGTGAATGTGGAAAAAAATATCCCTCTTGGGACGAGTAATTCTAAATCTAATCTGTGTTTGATTTGCACTGAAATGGTTTATTTTGCCTTTTTAACTTAGACTTTTTATTATTATTATTTTATTTTGAACTTTTTATTTGTTTATTTTATACTTTTATTCTTCCTGAGTCTTTTTAAACTTCTTTATTTAAAACACTTTTATTCCTCCTACCTGTGTCTTTTTTAATAATACTTCATAATGTAAATCTACATTGAGCTGCCTCCGTGTATGAGCTGTAAATAAACTGCTTGCCTTACAGACTCGATCAGACAGCTGCAGCTGAGTCAGAACGCTATGCTATGTTGTGCTATGTTCTGAACCATCCAGACCTCTCAGGTCATCTGGATCAGGTCTGCTTAGTGTCCCCAGAATCAGAACTAAACATGCAGAAGCAGCGTTCAGTTTTTATGCACCAAATATTTGGAACAAGCTCCCAGAAACCTGCAGGACCGCTCCAACTCTGTTCTTTTAAATCAAAGCTTAAAACGTTCCTGTTTGCTGTTGCCTTTTATTAAACCAGATAACGATCCTATATACTGCACTAGAGCTTTTACTCTTGTGTGTTATATTCTATTGCAGCTTCTATCCTAGCTTTTATTTTTAGCTTCTTTTTATTTTGTAATCTTTAATGTTTTTATAACTGTTTTAATTATGTCTTAATGTTCGTTTGCACTTTGTCGCAATGTTCTTGAATGTTTATGTAAAGCACTTTGAATTGCCCTGTTGCTGAAATGTGCTCTACAAATAAAGCTGCCTTGCCTTGCCAGTCTGTAGGGTCTTTCTTTTCCTCATCACAAAATAAAATAAAATGAAATATGGATAAAACAAAATGGAGAGAAAAATCTATTAAAAAATAAATAAAAATAAATAACAAAATGAAGAAACAAAATGAAGAAAACTTAAAAAAAAGCCATTACAGCCATACAGCTATTGAGCTGCCTTCGAGTATGACATGTAAATAAACTGCTTGCCTTTTATTGGCTGATAAATCTGTGTCGTCACTGTCAAAGCGACCAATCACAGCAGGTCTAACGGTGTCAGCCAATAGGAAGCCTCTAATGGTGCAGTGTGTCACAACAACAGAGGAAGAGCACGCTGCTGAGCTGCTAAATAGCAGCGACGTCAAGTTGGTATCTTATTAATGACTTTCTCAGACTTTATGAGTACTCCTAAACATGGCATGGGACCGTTTTGTTAACTTTGACAGCATGGTTTCGCTGTCATGGCTGTCTCTGCTGTCGCATGGCAACATTGCAGCTCTGCTAGTCTTCCTGCTGGTGTTTTATTTAGTGTACGTTTATCAGAGACGACGGGACCTCGTTAACATCCCTCCAGGTCCGAAGCCCTGGCCTTTAGTCGGCAACTTCGGCGGGTTTCTGCTCCCTTCCTTCATCCTGAGGAGGTTTGGACTGGAACCGGACAACACCGGCAAAAACCCCGTGGTTCTGTTAACAGAAAGGGCCAAAGTCTATGGTAACATCTACAGCATCTTTGCAGGGAGTCAGCTGATGGTTGTGCTGAATGGCTATGAAGTGGTGAAGGATGCTCTCTCCAACCATCCCGAGGTGTTCTCAGACAGACCTGATATTCCTGCTATCACCATCATGACTAAACGCAAAGGTAAACAACTCTTTTCATTAATAAAGCACTATATTGACTTTCAGCCTTATCTCTATGTTGAGTAAACATTAATGGACAGCCACACTCAGATTCTACATTATTAGATACACCTAACTAAAATGATTGCAGTCTAATAAGCCTGCAATACATATTTTTGTGTTTATTGTCCTTTTGGAGAGTGTAGTTTGTGGTGATGATGAATTATATTGCTTGAGAGGTCTTTCTAATATAGGATAGTATATTATAAATTGTATATTATAAACAATAATTTGCGCATATAAGAAAAGATAACAAATAGTCAATATGATTAAGATAAATATGTAAGTAATGAATTGGTATTGTGATTAAGTTATATTACAAGTAATGAATTGGTATTCTGGATTGATAACAAATTTATATTTTAATAAGGATAATTATATCAGTAATTAATATTTCTGTATGACACAGATTAAAGGTAATAATTATAGTTAGAATAATTATAAATAATAATTATAGTTAGACAAATTTAGGAAAATGTAATTAGAGTATATGTATGGCTCAATAAGAATCTCGTTAATAATTAATAATTTACTTATGGAGAAGGGGTGGAATTAAATAAGTTTATACTTCTTCTCACTCCTTTTCGAATATGGAAATCAAGGCATCAAATGTTGACAATTTATTTTTCTTATGCTTTTCTTTGTATGTAAATATTACTTGTTTCTGACTGTCTACTTGTTGGTTTGATCATTCTTTTTCTTTAATTTTTCTTTTATTTTTTGTATTCTACATGTGCGAAATACATTTTTAAATGAAATGAAATTAATATAAGTCTGCTCTCATTAAATGGGGTGGACAAATTGTTAGAAACACATAAACTGCAGCCAGATTAGAGGATAGGTTCACATTTAAGATACACCGGAGACTTTTCTCAGGTGTATCTTAATACAATACTCACATGCCTGTATGTACATTGAAATAGTTCTAGTGCTCTTGCTTAGATGTGAAAAATATGAACCTATCCTTAAACCTGTAAGGGCAAAATGTAATTATGGGCCCCTGTTGACTCTCCAGTTCCTCTGGTTGGCTTTGCACTGTGTATGTATCCCGTTTCCTTCAAATACCCATCAAATACAGGGCAGACTAAACATGGCATCTTTATTATATTTCGCAAAGCGCCATAAATTTACCAGCATTCAAATGCTATGTGGCCCAGGTTTACTGTTCGTCATTTATTTAAGAATATGAAGCATCTAAAATGTAACAATCCGGACTGAGATTTTTGTTTTGGTGTTTTAGTTTATAGCAAATGCATGGCAGCTAAGACAGAGAACACGGTATCCTATCGGTCATAATAGTACACATGTTAGTTAAATAAAATGTTTTCACTTTTTGAATTTGTGTAACTTTACATTGTGATTTGCCATGTGACCATCCTGGTGGTCGTTGCTGTCATTTGGTGCAAGACACTTATCAGTTCTGTTTATGTATTCTCATATTCCCAGACGCTGACAGCACCATAAACTGACAGCCTCCAAAATGACCATAAGTGTTGTATTAGACTCCGTTTGTTGTAATGGTATACCTAATAATACTGCCAACGGTGTGTAAGCATTTACACTTGTCAATAGAGCTGTAACTTAGAGACAGGCTATATTTACCACCTTTAATCCAACAACTGGGCTCTGCAGGAAACCGATTGACTAATCGCAAAAACAAACACATTTGTTATTCCAGAGTTCAAAGTCTTGTTGTTATATCCAGCAAAGATAAATGTTGAGAGGTTTCAAGAATAAAATAAGTATTTTCCCACTGTAAGGCCTGCATTATCAAATGTAGGATTTGGGGAGGAACAATACAAGTTTCAAGATTTGATTTGTCACATGCACAACAACTACAGTGGAGCAGGCGTTGGCAGTGAAATTCTTCTCGGGTTTCCTCCAACTATGTTAGTACAAAATGTATAGAAAGAAAAACATGCAAGTAAAAATAAAAATCGAAGACAGACAAAATCAAATATTGCAGAAATGAAAATATATATATACTGTGTATATATACATATATACAGTATATATACACAGTATATATATATATACACTGTATAATACTATGGTAGACTGGTGTACAGTAGTGATAAAATCAATTTAAAAGAACCTACTGACAAGTGTAACAGTGTTTTTATGTGTATGTTACGGTTTGACGAGTCCGTAAAGATAAGAATAATAACTGACTAAATATGCCATCCCTTTTCTGGTTTAATTGAACCTCAGGAATAGCCTTTTTTTTAAATTTGTTTTATTTAAGGTTAAAGGAATACACACACATACTTGTGAAAGGGACATACAGACAGCAACAACAACATATATAAAACAAATAAAAAGAAAAACACAAAAAGAAAAATAATAAATAAAAGTACTACCCGTTGTAATAGTGCAGTGTCAAGAGATAAGTTCATATTCACATACATACATATTCGTGTCTATATACATACATCCAACCTCATATATAGATACACATACAGTACATACATATGTCTATATCCACATGCGCATACATATAGATATCCACTTACACACATTCGCTTACACAGTTATCTATTCTATTTTAGACAAAAAAAGGACATATATCCCTTTAGTTGACCTTTTATCCACATTATTTATTAATTAATTTTGTTTAACTCCAATCCCACCCACGCTCAAAAATGATATTCTGTACTTTATTTCTCTTAACGTCTTTCTCAAGAACCCACTGATGCTTCAAAAACATTTTGAAACGTTCAGTGTTTAACTGCTGTCTTTTTATAGCTTTACATATAAATGCTTTCCCCATCATAATGATGATGTTGTTCAGGTCTTTTCCTTTTTCATCATCCCTTAAATCACCTAACATTATAGATAAAGGACAACTATAGAAATGTGATTTGTAGACTGAGATCCACTTTTCAACTTTAATCCAAAATAATGCAACTTCCTTACAATACCAAAATAAATGAATGTCAGACTCCTCTTCCTCCTCTTCCTCCTCACAGAATCTACATATGTCACATTGTTGGATGCCCCATTTTTTTTAGCATTCTCTTAGTAGGCAAGAATTTGTAGATTAGTTTTAGTTGTAAAGTTCTAATGGAGACATCAAAAGAAGTTGAGTAAATACATGCATATACTTTCCTCCATTTGTCTAACAAATCCTCCCATTTCGACTGGATAGCTGCTGGTGCAGCAGAAATGTGTTAAAGTTGCATGTATAACTGATATATTTTCTTGTTTATTTTTGTCTTATTCATCCGTGTTGTGTCCTTAATGTAGAGGCAACATGTCATTTGTTTTGTACATAATAGCTTCCTTTTCCAGATCTGAGGTATAGGGATCTATATAAGGATATAGATAAACTGAGGAATCACTAAGGAATTTATCACTGTTATTTTTCCATATAAAGTTAAATTACTCATTCCCCAAACTTTTGATTTTCTGTCGACTGTATGTAGGTTTCTCTCAAAGTTTTCCTTCGTGATAAGTTCCATGTCTTTAGGGATATGTATACCAAGGACATCTATTGGGCCATCTGACCATTTTAGTGGCAGATTACTATAGATATTAAAATTTGTACCTTTCAGAGATCCAATTCGCAGCACAGTACATTTATCATAGTTAGGTTTTAGTCCGGAAATTACTGAGAAGTTATTCAACTCTTTAACTAATGCAGTAAAGGATGCAACATTTGGTTGAATTTGAAAGTTTACATCGTCCGCATACATTGAGATTTTTGATTCCAAACTATTTATTCTCAAACCTTCTGTGTTGTTATTCATTCTTACTTTTTGACATCCTTGTTTCAATCCTCTATATTGCTTAATTGTTTAAAAAAAAAAACATTGTTTATTATTTTACACTTTGGATTACTATACATTACTTTTATCCAACTAATTAAAGAGTCTCCAAAGTTAAAATATTCTAAACATTTATAAATAAAATCCAAACGTACTTTATCGAAAGCTTTCTCAAAGTCAGCAAAAAAATGAAAGCAGGGGTTTTTGTTGAGTCATAATATTCAATTATTTCGATTACTTGTCTAATACTGTCACTGATAGATCGACCCTGTAAGAAGCCACACTGATCGGGATGAATAATATTGGGCAGTACTAGTTTTAATCTGTTTGCAAGACGTTTGGCTAATATTTTAGCATCGTTACATTGTAGTGTGATTGGTCTCCAATTCTTTAGAGTAGTTGGCTCTTTATACCTTCCACATGAATCTTGTTTTAATAATAGTGAGATTAATCCTTCCTGTTGAGTTTCTGTAAGTTGTTTTTTGCTATATGACCAGTTGAAGGTGTTCAGCAAAGGCGTTTTAACAGACTCATAGAAGGTTTGATAAAAGTCTACAGGTAGGCCATCGGCTCCTGGACTTTTACCTTTTTCAAAGGAGTTAGTGGCTTGATGTAATTCCTCCAGCGTAATAAGTCCCTCACAAGATTTTTTTTCTTTCTCTGTTAACTTTACGGTGTTTTCGTCTTGAGAATTGGGGCTAGTATTTTGATGCAATAAATCCTCTGGTGGGCTCTGAAAGGAGTACAATTTTGAAAAATAATTGTTGTTCAAGCAAAATTTCCATTGGTTTTTCAATGATTTTATTTCCTACTACAAGCTTCAAAACATTTTTCTTTACAGTGTTTTTATACTGCAGATTTAAAAAACATTTGGTTGATCTCTCCCGATTTTCCACCCATTCTATTCTATTTCTCAAATATGATCCGTTGGCTTTCTCTGCATATAGTCTTTCTAACTCTCTTTCCTTGTGCTCAAGATTGTCCAGTAGAGCTTGTGACACATTTGTATTATTGTCTACCCGTTCTGTTAAATCTTCTATCTCAGCTATCAATGGTTTTTCTTTCTCCAAACAATTTTTAATTTTCCTGGAGCTGTATTGAATGCAGTGTCCCCTTAAGGTGCATTTAAAAGTATCCCATATAATCAAAGGATCCGCTGTATCATTATTCACTACAGAGAAGTCTTTTATGAATTTGTTTGTTGTATCTATAAACTCTTTATCCTTCAATAGCTTCTGATTTCATTTCCAGTATCCTGGACCCCTATGAAACGTTGTGGTACAAATGCTCAAGGTTATAAGATGATGATCTGACCTAAATCTCTCTTTAAACTCGACTTTGTTTATTTTTGGAGAAATAATCTATTCTGCTAGCCTGATTTCCTCGTCTCCACGTGTATCTTGTTTGCTTTGGATTTTGCAATCTCCATATGTCAATCAAATCTAGTGAGGTCATGATGCCAGAAATAGCATTAAATGCTCTAGAATGGTAATTCTTAGTTTGTATGTCTTTTCGATCCAGATCTACATCCAACACAGTGTTGTAGTCTCCTGTCATTATCACGTTTTTATCATGTCGTTTTTTTTCTTGCAACATGTTGAATATATCTTGAAAGAAGAGTGGATCGTCAGAATTAGGTGCGTACAGATTTACTAATACAAATTCTAGGCTATCCACTAATATATCTTGTATATATCTACCTGCTTGATGAATTATTGTAGCATTGCCACAATATCAAAAGTTTATACATTACCACCACACCTTTAGAATGTTTTCCATTTAATCTCATCCAGTTGGGTAGAGTGAGTCTCTTGTAAACAAAATATATCATAGTTTTTATCCGTAAGCCAACTAAAAAAGTGTCCCCTTTTCTTCCTATCAGCTAAACCGTTACAGTTGAAGCTTGATATTACTAACTTGATCATATTTGATCTTCAGTGGATTCTATACTTTCGTGATTCTTGAAAAAAAAGGAAGGGAATAATAATAGTGACACCAAAACAACGGGAATGGGCTGAAAAAAACGAAAACATACAAAAGGCAAAAACAACAAAGGTAATATAATAAAGTAAATTTAAAAAATAAAATACAGAAAACAGAAGCCTATAACATAGGATCATATTTGGATCCCTGGAGTAAACTGAGGTAAGATTGGGATGCTCAGCCTGAGCTCGCCTTGCTTAATTATAAATGGGGCACCTTAAGTCTGATTGTCTTAAATGATGGTGGTTCAAATAATGCAATTTGCTTTGCTACACTAAGCTATTCCCCTCTCCCCTCTTCTCATTGGCCATTCCTGGACACACCTACCAACCCAACTTCCCACCTTCACTTATTTCCTGTTTCCTCCATCCTCTGCTAATATATTTCCCAATGTCATATTTTTCTCACTTTTAAATAGCGTCTAAAAGAAACATTTTACTATAACAAAACATCCAATCTCAATTTATGAGAACAAAACTAAGAACCAAAAATCATCAAAGCAGAAAAAAAAATATTCCCTTTAAATAGGGATAAAAAATACAAGACCATTTCGCAATTCTATCAAAGAGAACGTAGTAGTATACAATAAATTCAAATTCCACAAGCCAGATGTAAAGGGGTGAGGTAGCACAATGCAGAAGACTGGGCTCTAACAAATGCAGCCTACAGCACCAAAAAAAGTGTGTATATATATAGAGTATCTTGTGGAGGAAGTTGGTTGAAGTTTGAGGATCATCACAGTTTGACGAGTCCGTAAAGATAAGAATAATAACTGACTAAATATGCCATCCCTTTTCTGGTTTAATTGAACTTCAGGAATAGTCTTTGCACCTTACGGGCCAGTGTGGAGAAAGCAGCGCAAGTTCTGCCACACCACCCTCCGAAACTTTGGCCTGGGGAAGTTGAGTTTGGAGCCTTGCATCCTGCAAGGTCTGGCTACCATCAAAACAGAGCTGCTGCGACTGAAACAAGACTCTGGTGCCG
>CAKALG010042273.1:0-10869 GCA_916700815.1 Helicolenus hilgendorfi
CCCCCTGTTTTTGTCAGCCTCTCCGGCTGCTGCCATGGTGACCTGGTGTTTACTGTACTGGCTGGTTGGCAGCCGCGCAGCAACAGGCACATGACGCGTTCCTACTGTATGGTAATGTCTATTTATAAGCGTCAACGGTAACTGTGTGTGGATGTGTGTCAGTGGAAAGCACGGCCTTACCAACAGGCCCTGAATAGATGAGCAACCGGTCAATAACAAAAGCCCAAATGAAGAAGGAAAGACATGCTGAAGTTATGTGGAAACCAGATCGCCATGGCAACTGTATCATAACAGAGATGACTGAGTGTGGGCAGACCTTTTTTCTCTCCTCAGATCTTTTTCTGTCTTATGTTACAGCAGAATTATCCGTTGATTTAAACAATCTTTTTCTTCACTCCTTCCTCTGATTCTGAAACATTATGATCTGTCAAAGTCGAGCTGGATCTTTTTTTGGGGGAACATAAATTAATCTTTTCCCTAAAAAGGGGGGATATTATGCATGCCTTTTTATTATTTTTTTACAAAATCTGAACTAATGAGAGAGATTCCTGGCGCCGGTGAAAAGGACCACCGGATAGTAAAGCTCTGTAGAGCTCAATTAGGACTCATCTCTATCATTAACTCAACACATAAACTATTAATGGTCTCCAGCCATTTTTCATGATAAGGCTCCCCACATTTGAAAAATTCTCATTAGGGCCTAAATTAGGGAGCTCTCGTAGATCAAAATTGGTCTTATCTAGTTTTTTAAAATTCCAGAATAAAGATTTAATGAAATATCTCTCCCACTCGGTCTTTTTTTTTACCAGAACATCTTTCATTCTCAGTCAGCTAGTACTCTCTGTATGCATATATGTTGCATTGTGCATTGTATTTTCTATGCTCAGATGTACACATGTGAATGTGAAGGTGTGTTTTAATGCATGCAGGATTGTCATCCCAAGGTAGTGATTGTGTTTTCCCGAAGATAGCTGCACACCCTCTTCCTCCGCGATGTCAGATCCACTCCTACATCGTGTCCATTGTCACATCATTTACCGCGGAATACGCAATGACTTCGCACTCGACAAACACCTCAACGCCTCTGAATTTCCTCCAGGAAAAGCGAACGCAGATGTGAGTTTGACTTGCTACGTATAGAATAATACATGTGTGCCGGCCCTCCTGCCGCCCCGCATTAAAAAGAAAAAGATCCCTGAATTTTAAACAGCTCCATAGGAATGAAAATGAAAGCCATGTAAAAATTAATATTACATTTCCGTGACTTCCTATGCTGTTTAAAAAGTAATGAGACTGAATAAAAAAGCACTCAAGTTAATAGCCTTGAAATATTGTGCCCCTGACATTTCGTCTGCACTTCCAGGAAGCAGACAGTGTTCAAATTGTTGGCAATATAAGCCGCCTTTTACATAATGCTTGTGTCCATTTGATAACTTAATTGTTCCCTGCATTAGTCGGAAGCTTTTAAATGTATTCAGGCAAACAGCTCAAGGATGACAGGGAACGTCTGAAAGTTGACAAGTTTGAACCAAACCCAGGCGAACTGGGTAAAGTCTGGGAGAATCGGTGGAGCAGACACATGGAGACATGCAGATAGTCACATATGCCTGGGCGTGTACAATTCCTCCATTCGTTCTGGGTGTGATCCCGTGTAGGAGTTGAAGTAGGGATATCCCCTCATGGTTTTCAAAGAGGTCTGACGCATTGCCCAGCACATTTTTCTTTTTTTTTTCCTGGAGAACACTCCGTCCTGTTTGCGGCTCCAGAGGAAGCCCCTGTTCTCTGGGAAGGATACGCCTTCCATGAGTTTTTACATTTTTACTGTGACCTTTCTCCTGGAAGGTAAGGTCACGGTAACCTATTGGGAGAGCAATGCAGAGATGTTTTAGGGACAGGGATCATTCCAGGTCAAACTGGAATTAGAGTTTGAGGGGTTAACGTTGTGAAACAGCTTTACGAGTGTCATTTAACACCACGTTGTTACCGTGAAGCGGCCGCAGTGAGGTTAAGGCAACAAAACCACTGAGTTAGGTTTAGAAACACATCATGGTTTGGCTTTAAGAGGACCCATTATGCTTATTTTAACTCATACCTCTTTTTCACCCTCTGTCTGAAACGCACTGTTTGAGCGGGAGTTCATGCGAGGCATTTCAGGCAGTTCAGGAGCAGTGTTTCTGCCGGGGCGAGTCACTCCCTTTGGCCCGGACTTTGGGCTTTGTAACTTTGCAGACTTTTTACATGCAGAAAAAGGAAAGGGAAAAAGCACAAACGCACAATAAGTCCCCTTTAAAATAAGTATGTAAACTACGTAAAATATGTACGGAAATGATGTAACCTAAGTATGGAAAACACGTCACAAGGAGAGGTGTCTAAACAACAATGGCAGCCCCTGAAAAGGTTAGCGTAGCTGCAATAGCATCAGTTCGATCAGAACTGGAGAGTATTTCCTCATTGAAAGAAGAGCAAAGAACGGCACTGAAGGCTTTTCTCTATGGAAAAGATGTTTTCGCTCTTCTCCCGACTGGCTTCAGCAAGAGTTTGATTGACAGATGATTCATCCAATCGCCTGCCAAGTATCTTTTGAAAGTGCCTGCCCTTTTCTAAACAGTTTCTAAAGACAGCTTCTCAGATGGTTCTGTGTAACAAACCATCAGGTTACCTAATAGCCAAACGCAGTTACAGTGAAATTATTAGCGTCTTCAGAGAGTTGGTGGTAACTGAAGCACATCAGAAAGTTGGGATAACTAGCTTCCAATAGCTTCCACATTCCAAAAGGAATGCAAAATTCAAACATGATGGCTCCTCCCAAATTAGTTTTGTAAAAGGTACAGACAGCTTAAACAACCTGATCTCATGGGAAGGAATAGCACGACATTACAAGGATATTCTGCATGTCATGAGAATACATTTTAGCCTTTACGCGTGTCAGTTTTACGCCACGCAACAAAACTACAGTGACGGCCGCTTAGGCAACAAAAACACTTAGTTAGGTTTTATCATGGGTGGGCTTAAAATACATACGTAAAGTAACGCTAAGTAAGATACGTACGGAAACAAAGTTACAAACGTCACTAAAAAACACATGACAAATGTAACTAACGTAACTTCAGAATAGTAACTTTTTAAATGGTAGCATTGTGGGCTTGTTGAAGAGGAGGAAAATAACGCCTTGTATCAATGTTCGTGGGCTACTGCCACCCACACACAGTCCTGAAGCTTGGACATCGTTTTCTCAAATATATACAAAAAGGGTTTTATCTTTAGAAAAATGGAGAAAATATGCACAATAGTTGTATCATTTTAATTTGTTTTTCTTTCACAAAGTGTCATTTTCAAAGTGAACACCATTAGGCGTGGGATTTTTTCTGTATCTCCTCCAAATCCTGCTGACCTGGGAAGCATGCAAAGCATTCAGCAGAAAGTTCTTATGAGGACGCTGAATAATATTGTCGATCTCTTGAGGACCCTGGACTGTTTACAAACATACAGGGCTAAATCGCTCGGCTTTAATAGAAAAAGATTATTTACAGTTTGTATGAATAATGGAGGATGGCCTTGAGGAGAGGGAAGCATTCCTGGAGCGCAGTCTGAATTGCCGGGGTGTTTCTCTTTGAAAGCAAAGAAGCCTCATTGTGATTCTATTCTGTGCTCAAAGTTAACTAATTATGCAAACACATTCCAAACCTGTGTCCTTTTCAACACACGCCTACACTGCTGCCGAATGTACACACAGCTAAAATTATTGAGTTAGCATAATAAGCTTTCCAACCTTGTTAAATGTAGAGTCATGGCCTCTGCAGTAACTATAAATTGGCATTATCCTACATTACTGACACCTACGGAAACACTTAGTGCAGCATATGAATGAGATTACATATATCCCATTTAGGCTTAAAGCCTGCAGTCATCACTTTCTGTGTGCTGTTGGACTTGGAGGATTACAACATTACTGGAGTAACACAAACAAACTGAAGGCTGGGGCTGCGTAATTGGAAACATCTGGATGTCATTTTGGTCTTTACACTCCCGCAATCATGAGCTCCATAACATCTTATTTGGCCATTTGCTACAGTGCGGACTGGCTTGGAAAAACACAAAATGCCTGAAATAAACATCCTCCACACACACTATTGTTGTGTGTTGTTGTCAGCCTCAAATGGCGCCATCACATTCTGGGTTGCATAGAAATGATACTGGTATGTCACCTTACTGTGACCTCTTTCAATAGCAGTGGTGTTTGAAATGCTTAGTGAACAAAAATAGCAGCCCAGTCGTGAAATTTAGTGTATTGATTTGTGTACATCAACACAAATTTCACATTTGTTTTTCGTGGTCAGCACAAAATCAATTTGTATAATCCGTATCCACATAATTGTGAACCGGGAAGTAAAGAGCAGCGAATGGCACGCAGGGAGGAGGTTGGGTTGGACGGGTGGGTCAACAAACACAGGATTTTAGCCCAGGAGACCGGTGTTCGTGTCCTGTGGGAAACCAGAAGTCAACGTTGATTTATTTATCACATAACTCCCGTACTTAAGTTGCGGCACTTTCGGTGTTATTTAAACCCAAACCACGGTCTTTTCCTAAACCTATTTAAGTAGTTTGTTGCCTAAACCTAACCAAGTTGATCTATTCCTAAACCTAACTAAGTAGTTTGTTGCCTAAACTTAACCAAGTCGATCTATTCCTAAACCTAACTGAGATGTAAAGACTGGAAATTGACATGAATCTCATGTCACCAAGCAGCAGGAAAAATACGTTGTTGAAAGTCGAGCTGAGCGACACAGAAAAAAGGGAAATTTGTGTCTATGTACATCATAATCAAATAGATTAAATTTCTCAGTCCCAACTTGTCAAAAACAGCTGTTTGGGCAAGCCCCCCTTGGCATTGGAAACCGACGCACGGAGACACCTTTTAGCAACAGTTTGTGACGAACCAGGCTTTCAACTAACTCCAGTGTAAACCCAGCATGGCGTTATTTGACGGCCAGAGCAACTGACATAGTATTAATAGTGAGTCCTCAGCCCGGTGGGAAAAAAAACCCACAGGATTTTCAACCAGGAGCCCGCTGTTCATATCCCATGTGAAACTAAAAGCAACGTTGACTTATTTTGTCACGTCAGTCTTTGGTCATGTGACTCATTGGTATTGTCAACCCCGTGATTCACTGGTCACGTGAAGTTAACATCAACCACGACCGTTTCCTACTTAACACTAACTAAGTGGTTGTGTTGCCTAAACCTAACTTCCGGTGAAAACGGAAGTTTATTTTGAAAGGAGACTATGCATGTAGCGAGCGTGTATTGACACGTCGTCCCTGGACCGTCCAAAAGTAACGCAAGGAGTGAGAATGTGTTAATTTTGTGACTATTTCACGAACTGCCGTGAGACTGTGTTGAAAATAGAGATTAATCCACAGACAAAACAACAAGAAAAGGGAAATTTGGGGTAAGGAGTAAAAACAAATAGCTATATCACCTGCAGGTCTTGAACTGCGGCCACCTTCTTAAAGATTAAATTGCATCTGACAAGTGACTAGCCCCAGAAAAGCAATAGAGCCAGAGGGGATTAGAAAATGAAAATAAATGAGCTTTTAAAGCCTAATGAAGGATTTAACCTAAATGAAGCACAGGTGGCTGGTAAGAGGTGCTGCTTCCACATCCACAACGGGGCAGGAGAGATTTCAGAGCACTTTTACTCCCCCCACATCCACCACTACAACTACATCCCCCCCTCCCAGCTCGTGGCCTTGCCTTTGGTATTTACTCACGCTTTTCCTGAGGTCGTCGTGTCACCGGGTTTAACTGATGGGAACGTGCCGTTTTCCAGTGTTTTCATTGGCTGGGGAGAACATGGGAAAAGAAGCCGGGCATCCTCTGTGGTCCCACCCCGATCAACTACCCCCCCAGCCCCTCTGACTCCAGCCCTCCTAAGCCAGCGTTACCACATGTAACCCCTTCTGCTCCGGACATGAGGAGGAAATAATGATGTCAGAAAGATGGGGCTCGACCTTTGCAGCCTGCTTTCATGGGAAGAACTTTAAACCAAAGTGACAAAGTATCCTCCTGGGTAAGAGCATGTGGAGGAATTTCACCACTGATATCCATTACACTGAGAGTTCATGAACTGCTATTTTATCTGGCAAACATACGTGGAGTAAATATATTTATGTGGCTGAACAATAGCTTCAAATCCTCTTTTGATAGATTAAGCAAAGCACCAACGGCCGTGTAAGAAAACGAGGGCTTATTTTATGATTAAACAGCTACATGATCAAAATTATCCAGATCAAAGAAACACCCCCAGTTAAAGCTGAATAAAAAATTACTCAGTGGAATTAATTTATTTTTCTATTTTCTCTGTTAACGTGTATTACTTTGCATTTGGCATCAGGCGGCTACATAGTCCACAAATTGGCTTTCCCCCTCCCCCTTTTCCTTTTTCTTTCCTCTCATTTTATACATTTGTAATCAGATATTAGCTGTTGATGTTGCAGATATTACTCAAGCTGTGCGGAAAGGATCCCTTGTTAATTTAAAGCCTGTGTGTTGAGTGTCACTTCCCATATATAGAAGTTAATTATTTCCAGTGTGAGCTGCTGTCAGCAAGGGAAGGCACTCAAGACTGTTGCGTTATGTAACCGCCGTTCATACAGGAAGTTTGACCATTTACTGCTAATGTAAGGAGCTTATATGAATATCCACTCTCTGTATGCTCCACACTTGAGTTGTTTTAAAAATATCTTGCTGCATTATAAATTAGAGAAACAATAATTACTGGATGCTGTATACTATATATTCACTATGTAATTGGTTCTAATTCATCACTGTACAATTTACACCTCCGTTTTTTTCCACAGAGCTGTTTATTGGAGAGGAAAGGATCCACCAAATCAATTATTTAAAACCATCCTCATAATGAGGCAAAGAACATAAACTGGCCGGCATATTAAAACCAAGAGGGGTAATTAAAAGTAGAAGGATCAACCTTACACGTTTGAATTTTAACTTTTTGTGTGGTTTTACACATCTTTTTTAAAGTGCATATTTGATCCACCCAATTAGCCTCCCTTTGACATTCTGCTTCAGTTGGTGATGTCCTACATTTCCCACAAACACCTGGAGTGTTGGGTGCGAGATAGCCCGAATGTACAAGGTGTATCAGTGGCTATTTTTATACTCTTATAACAGTCTTATCTTCCATTTAGTACAATTCCCAGGGTGCACTGCATTTCACCTTTTCAGTTCGCTTTCTTTCAGAAAGTTAGTTGCAAAAAAATCACTCTTGGCTTGCGGCGTGTTTGTGGTGGTGGAGTTTTCAAAGGTAATCTGGTTTTGTTTCAAAGCATACTCCAAGTTTCAAAGCGTAATAGCACCAAAAACTGATGTAGTTTTATAAAGCAGGGTGGTATCACTCCCAGGGTGTCAAATACAGACGCTTGGGCAGTGACCCCTCAGCGTCTCTGATACAGACGCACAAGGAACCCCCCGTTTGCGTGAGACACACTGGGCTTTCAACTAACTCCAATGTAAACCCATCTGTGTCATTTATAGAAAGTCAGAGCAACGGACGTATAAGAGCGAGAAGTGTGGGAGGTAGAGGTGGTGGATGGGTCAAACAAAAACAGGACTTTTACTCAGGAGAACAGCGTTGGTGTCCTACGTGAAACCACAAGTTGAGTGATTTTTACTGACGACGTTATGATGACGTAGCTTACGTTTCGTTACAAGCGTACTTATCACGTTGCACAAAGACCGTTCTGCATAATATATGACTTTTTTTTATTTGACCATTAATTCATTTTTTATTTGATTTATGCATCTTTAAAAGTCTTTCATGTCGATGTTATATGTGGAATGTTGTAATTATTGGGTTTTGCACATTGCTCTTTTCCACAAAAAGAGATGTGTAATTATTAGCGCTGTCAATCGACTGAAATATTTAATTGCAATTAATCCCATGATTGTCCATAGTAAATGGGATTAATTGCAAGTTAATTACACATTTTTTATCTTAAAGGGAGATTTAATACTCTTATCAACATGGGAGTGGGCAAATATGTTTGCTTTACGCAAATGTATGTATATATTTATTATAGGAAATCAATTAACAACACAAAACAATGGCACATATTGTCCAGAAACCCTCACAGGTACTGCATTTAGCATAAAAAATATGCTCCAATCATAACATGGCAAACTGCAGCCCAACAGGCAACAACAGCTGTCAGTGTGTCAGCGTGCTGACTTGACTATGACTTGCCCCAAACTGCATGTGATTATTATTATTATTATCATAAAGTGGGCATGTCTGTAAAGGGGAGACTCGTTGGTACCCATAGAACCCATTTTCATTCACATATCCTGAGGTCAGAGGTCAAGGGACCCCTTTGAAAACGGCCATGACATAGCTTTAAAACTGAGCCCACAACAACCTAAAAATCGCAAGTTGCATTATTGCATTAAAGAAATTAGTGGCATTAAAACAAATTTGCATTATTATCATTTAGTAATTATTATTCCACTTTAATGGAGACGGATCTATGCAGATGGTTGAGAGTGTACTTTAACTGTGAATGGACATCTCAACCATTTCAGGTTCAACATTAAAAACTAAGAAATGTGCAATTGTTGTAATGTTTTACAGTGGATTTTTACAGACTTCCTATTGAATTTTATTACGATGAGTATAATGATGTTACAATACATTTATTAAATGAATTTGACAACAATCCTGTTCAGCTGTAAGAAAAAAACATGTGGTGCATATTTCAGTTATGTATTTCCAAATATTGTGTCTCATTTCACTGTTCTAATGCGAAACATAAGGAGAATCTTGGAAATCCAGTTTGTGCTGTCTGGCACGTTGTCGACTCAGAGAGAAAGTGGCGGGTGAAAAATTAGTTCAGAGCAAACATTTCAAACCATAACAAACCGCACGAGTTCCGCTCGGCGTTCGTCCTCCCTTACAGAGTTTATCGAGGGTGTGGTGCCGCTAACGTCCAGCTGCTGCATACTGAGCGAGTGAATAATAAAATAAATTGTGTTTGAGGAGGTTTACTTTAAAGATTAGTCATTCATGAATCATGAATAGGAGGGTAGAGACCTCCTCTTCGCTCAGTTTTATCCCGGCCCTTTTATGGCTTACCACCAGCACTTCTAACCAAACCCAGGCCTGGCTCTTGGACCGGGTCCGGACTCTGTCTGACTCACGGCGTGTTTCAGTCAGTGCTCACAGGAGGCAGGGAGAGAGAGCAGGGCGGACGGATGATGAGTTGTTTTGGAAGAGTTGCACCCAGCAGGTGGTTGGAGCTCTCAGCAGGCAGCCTGGTCATCTAAAAAAACTAAAGGTTGACCAGACGGGGACATTAACAGGGACGCACACAATGACCATTGTAACAAGTCACCTTGGCTCATATTTACGTATAAAAACCTTTTTAATTATAATGTGAAACATCCTGCCAGGATGACTGAACAGCGTGCATCCACAAACCGTTTTCAACTTGGATCAAAGCTTCATTCAAGCTGTGTTTGTGCCATACTTACTAATATGCACAAGTTTACATTACAGCTTATTAGTTTTTACTTTGTGCCGTGTGCACAAACATAAGCAAAAGCTGAAACAAACAACAGTACAACCACAAACTGTAGACAGACAAAAGTACATGAGGTAACAATTTTGTACCTTTTGAAGTATGTTTTTCTCTTTTAAAAAATGCACTTCCTCCTACGTGAGCGATTAAAACATACTGACACTTTCCATTCATTCTATGATTTTGCACGCAAATCAGTACACCAAAACCACATTGACAAAATTACTATTTTTAAAGGGGACGTATCATGCTCATTTTCAGGTTCATACTTGTGTTTTGGGTTTCTATTCGAGCATATTCACATGCTTTAACGCTTAAAAAAACATAATGTCTGTCTGAATATCCCTGTATTCACCTTCTGTTTGAAGCGCTCTGTTTTAGCGCCTGTCTCTTTAAAACTACCTCCTAAAAAAGCTGCTCTGATTGGCTTGCTAGAAAAATATGGTGCACCTTTGCAAAGGTAGTTCTCAAGCTGATGGTGATATACTCTAATGAGCCCGCATGTGACATAGGAAGGGGAGCCTTATTTCACAGTTCATGGGTTGTTAGGTATATCCAAATGTATGTAGTTTTTTTTTTCATGATATATCGTCTTTAGCATGCTTCCGTTAGGTGCAACCCAACATGAACACAGGTTATTCCAGCCCCATCATAAAGTTGGGGGACTCACCATAAGAGACAATTTAAAAAAAAGAATGGTCAATGGTATGGTGTCCCGTGTGAAACTAAAAGTCAACGTTTCCTTATTTTAATTTACATCCATAACATACTAACCTAACCAACGTAGTCATTTTAAGCCAAACCATGATGATTTTTGACCGCAGAGGGCCAGCCCTACAAATGCAAAAGTCTGTTACTGAGTGACTGGCTGAGTGATGAAGCTACACCATTGGTCGGCCGGGTGTTGGAGTTTCCTCATCGGCCATTGCTCTTTCAAAATGAAAAGGCGGGAAACAGTCCTTTATGCAAATGAGCCCGTCCGGCGCGACGCGTCCGGCTTACGAAACTTTGAACTAAGCTGTCAAACTAGGCGATCTAGTTCTAAAATGAAACGAGATTCAGCGGTGGCATAGCCTGTTTCTCACTTAAAATGTTTTCAGAAGTAGATTTTGGTGGATTGTTTGGACGGATTAAAGAGCAGGCCGCCATGTTGTTTCCGGTTTGAAAAAGCAAGTAGAAAACCAGGGACCAATCAGGTGCATTCAAAGATCGGGTACGTCACCGCTTAAAAGGCCAGTTGTAAAGCAACGCGTCCCCTTCTGTCCTCGCCGGACCT
>CAKALG010042276.1:0-12879 GCA_916700815.1 Helicolenus hilgendorfi
TTTCCACCTGCTCTGTGTCGTCTGACTCGGCTGAATCTCGGGAGGTGTCGCCTTGGCGTTGAGCCTCTTCTTGGTCTGGAACGGCTTCCTGTTGGTGCTGAGGCTGGACGGCGTTCTCTTCCTTGTTGTTGTTGTCGTGCTCTTCTTGACTTTGGTCCACGTTGTGCGTCTGCTCTTGTGTTGTCTCCGCTTGATCATCTGCTTCATTCTCCTCCTCCTCCTCGTCCTCCCCCTCCTCTGCTGGCTGGTCGTAGTGTTCAATCTCAGAGGTATTCTGGGTAGTGTGTAAAGTAGGAGCGTCCTCCTCCTCGTGGACTGAGCTGTTGCCGTTGGCGGCATCAATATCTGCGTGACACGGTGGACAAAACAGAAGACGAGGACAATATCTGTTACCAGACAAAAGGGAATACAGAATATGGTTTCAAAGATGCTCTGGAACAAAGATGATGCATTACAAGCGCCGCCAATCTCCTAATTGGGCGTGGTCATGGCGTGTTCGCCTCTCCCTCTACCCTCCCTCCTTGTTTGTGAACGTTGTGGGGATGGATAAAAGCAGATTAAGTTATATACGCATAATGTATTGATATTTTATTTTGCTAACATTACATACTTACAGTTTATGAGCCATATTTAGCATTAAGGAAATTAATCAGCTCGGGCGTTCACGAACGTTAGTTGCCAGATCTTGCAAGAATGTGTTGCTGAGTCAGAGAAAGGTCTCGAACAAGTTCATTTTCCCCTCAGATGTCTGTCTGAAAAATGTCCTTTTAGTGTCGGGATGTTTGGATGACATGTGACTATGTGAAAAATGGGTCTAATATTTACTTTGGTGACTATGGGGCTAAGAATCAGTCATAATCTGTGTTCACATTCACTTCTTCCACTGGAGTTAATATAGACTCGGGACATGCCGTTGCGAAACCCACGTGACACAGACACAGGAAACTGACTCCCTCTGCACCGTCTCCTTTCTGAACTGCCTCTGGTTTCAGTCCAGTTGTCTACAGCAAGTCTGACACCCAGTTGTCATCAGACTGGGTGGAGTGAATTGTGAAAGCAGCCCTTCGATGACTTGGACAACCATCATTTAGACTCGTATAACAAGTACTGGTGCACTGACCTCGATGGGTTGAAGGTTCACCCGACTGGTACGGTGTGACTGGTTTCAGATGTGACCACACCCGACTGTAACTTAGCATTGCGCATCATAAAAATGCTTTTCATTACCTTCTCTTTGTTTTGGTTTGCCCCCTACAGAAAAGACTAACAGCTCCATAACAATCCAACAAAATGTCATTAAAATCTTTCAATATCTCCTAAAAGTCTCCTAAAATTAGTTTTTTTTAAATATTAGACTATCAAACAATTGTGTTAAAATAATCTGTCTACATTTTCTTAAAATTGTGTAACAGTGTTAACTGGCACTGTTGCATCACATCAAGTCTGAACCAAAGTATGTCATATATTCTAATGTAACATGATGTAAACTATGTACCAGAAGAAAAAGGTCTCTTTTATGTAATGTATTATTTTTAAAAGTTCCAATAAAGTGCCACATTACATTAAAATAGTAATATCTAATAAAGGAAATCATTACGGGACACGTCGGCAGTACTCAGCATCAGCAATTTCCTTTTTTATTATTAATTTTAAATAATGTATTTTTGTATTTACGGTGAGATAGTATATATAATTCAAAACAATAAATTGGAAGACTTATTTTCCATCCCCGGCAGTAGCTTCCCCTGTATGTAGGCTTTGTCACTGCTGAGGGAAATTCAATAATGTAACTGGGGCATCCATCACTGTCAGCTCACTATAAAGCAATGATCTATCTACATCCGTTCACATGATATACACACAACCACCAGGCCCCCGTTTCATGTGTGTGGTCTTTCCTTTAAGGAATGCAGTGAGGGAACCCTGCAGCATGTGAAGTGAGTGTTTGGGACTCCTGAATTACCTGATGGGGAATGATGCTGTTCTGGTCCGACAGGCTCATCTGGTCCTCCTGCTCCAGAGTCAAGGCTCTGGTTGTCATGTGCAATTGCTTCTCCTGAGGTTTCAGCCGAATCTCTCCATCTGGAATGAATTTGAGTGTTAATTTTAAATCGTGGAATGCACTTCATTCGGGTAAATATAATTGACAATTGTGCCACAGCAATGCGACATTAATAACAAAATATTATTGCGTCACTCACTTTGCTGAGTGCTACTTTGAACATCTATGTGACGGTTACTGAGTGAGGGAGAAAGTGTTGGCAGTATAAATAAATAACGACAGAAAAAGCAACCTACTTTTCTCCAAGGTTCTGATTTAAATGATTGACAGGTTTAATCTGTTGGAGAAACAAGACATTAAAGGATTATATATATATTATTTTAAACAAACCATACGATTTATACTACTGTAGATATCATTGGTGACAAAAACGTACCTTCTGAGGTTTGATGGCTGCTACTGGAGGAGACCCTGGAGGACTCTGTGTTGCCATATCCGTACTGAAAGTACGGTTTGCTATCTGCATGCATTCCTCTAGAGTCTTAAGGAAAGTGGTGCATGTAGACTTCACCATGTTTCCAGTGTCTATTCCTGTCTGAAGATGGCACACAAACGTACACGTTAGTACACAAATCTGCTCAAATACAAAGCCGAGTTTTAAAGACTTGTGATAACATTCGCTGCCAGTCTGGTCTCTGTCTTGCTGGTTGCAAATGCGCTACCCTATACTGCAGTTTCACACCCAACAGCAGCTTCTCCTATTTCATCGGCTCATCCAAACTTTAAACTTACCTCCGCTGTGTCTTCTAGCTCATCATTCTCCTGGATCTTGTTTACTTGTTGTAGAAGAAGGTCACAGTACAGTCTGAGTTCAGACATCTTTGTTTTCAGTGCCTCTGTGTTCTCATGAAGCTCTGGAATAATAACAGCAAATGAGCCATTGGGAAGACATTTACAACATTTTACAATAGAGTAGGTCCTTTTGGGTCCCTTTAAGGGTTGGGTGACCAGATCCCAACAAACCAAACGTGGGACAAAGAGTATTTGTGTGGGGCAACGTTACCAATGCTGAGAGGTAGCTTACAATTTTGACATAATGTCTATCTAACTTAAATAATAAACATTTCTATTCGGCCCCTTATCATGTAACGTCTCCATGCTTTGCCCGAATGCATCCATAGATCTATTTTTGAGCTGTGCGTTTCTTGTGAGACTCACATGAACATGTGTCACATGTGTCGCTTCATGTTGTTTTACCCCGTGTGAAATTGAATAATAACTGAGATTCGCCTTCCACCGGCTTATAAATACTTATACGTAGCTTCACAGTCTTTGTTGTAGCGGCTCTTCCTTTTCTTTGTGGTAGTTTCCATCATATTCCACCTAAATCTGCATATAGCTTGTGACTTTGCGGTGACTCACCGTTGGGCATAGCATAGTAAAGACTGTGAAAAGTTAAAATGCAATTGACCCATACTGTATGTGCGCAGTTTGACAGCAAACACAGCCCTATGATGACAGCCTTCCCTGCTTTCTTCACAGACGCTTTGGATAAAAGTCAGATTTAAAAAAAAAAAAAAGCGTCTGTCCTGCAGTGGTTTGACTTTTGAAAACTGGAGCTAATGAAAGTGTGTCTCAATATGTGGGACAAGTGGATAAAAAATGCTGTGCCGTCCTTCTCAAAGTGGCACACCTGGTCACCCTACAGTAGGGTAAACAGAGGTGTAATTAAAAACATTAATTATGGCCTTTCACCATTTAGGACAGGGACCATAATTAGGTTTTATCAATGACACCTGTGTTTACCCTGCTATGACATACACAGCTGCTGTGTAAACGCAATCCATGCAACATCACATTAAGATGTCATGGCATCCAAAATACCCTTTTCTCTCTTTGTCCGGTTGTCTGTAAGGCAAGCTTTGGCTGTTCCCAGTGCCACCAGCCATTTCTGCCTCTCTGCTGCATTGATGGCTCTGAGGTAAAAGTACTGCTCTCCCGGTATGGTCAGGTCAACTCGTGTGGAGTCAGAGGAATGAACTAATGAATGAAACACAGAGGGAGACATGCATGTCAGTTATATTCCCCACACACAATGAGTAAACACAGTAGACAGGGAACAACGTGAGCCATAATACCGACCTTGGATTTCACAAACGGAAATTTTAATGCTGCCTTTGCAACCTTTCCAGGCGTCTTCTTGCGAGTCATAGTAGGATAAAGTTCCTCCGTCAAGAACAAACCAACGAGGTTGCCAACCTGGAACAGAAAAATATATATTTAGATAATTACAACGTTGCTTTTTGGCGAAAACTTTCCAGTATGAGAGCGTAGCTTCACAGAGATATCTATCGACAGTGCTGTAAACTATATGCTCAGGCAAATATGTTGCTTTGTAAGTTCAGTATGTTTTCTGTAAAATGTTCATTATTTAGAGCTTTTTGCACGCCTTTGTACACAGCTGATCTTTGGTTTAGCTACAAGAAAAGTAGTATGCGAAGGCTCGTAGTGGCTTACAATGACAATGAAAAAGGGCGTTCAAGTATGCTGAAACTGAAACTTGGAGAGCTGGTCTCACTGGACATCTTTAAAGTGCTTCTAAAAGATTTGGAAACAGGCACATCTGGCTGTAGATGTTTTGAATGTTTTTTTGATACCTTATGATTTTGAAATTTGCTCTTTGTCTTCATTTTCAATTGTTATGTTTGTTTTATGTCTGCAAACTGTGTAACTGTGGTGCTGCCTATCTTTGCCAGGACACTCTTGGAAAAGAGATTTTTAATCTCAATGAGTTTTTACTTCTGGTTAAATAAAGGTTAAATACAAATAAAAAATGTTTGTGTCCTCTGGTATTCCTACATGTGAGGCACTTTTAAGACATTTGATGTATTATTGTATTTGTCGTTTGGATGAGTCAGAGAACAGCATCATAGAGGCTTTAAGCTGCCTGTTAACGTTGGCTTAGTCCAGGGGTCAGCAACCTTTACTATCTAAAGAGACATTTTAGGCAAATAATAAAATCTGTCTGGAGCCGCAAAACATTTGAGCATTGTGATGAAGGTAACACAGTTTATAGTTTAAGTATATAATATATAAGTCTAATGCAGTGAGGGCCAAAGAGCAAATGTACTACAGAGTATTAGGGCCACATTGAGGGAAAAAACATCTGAGATTTACAGAATAAAGTCAGAATATTACGAGAAGAAAAGAAAATAACATGTAAAATTACTACTACTTTGTTCTCATAATATTATGATTTTTTTTCTCTTAAACATATGAGTTTATTTTCATAATATTCTGACTTTATTCTCGTAATATTCTGACTTTATTCTCGTGGTATTATGACTTTATTCTCATAATATTCTGACTTTACTCTCATAATATTCTGACTTTAATCTCGTAATGTTATGACTTTATTCTCGTTATATTCTGACTTTATTCTCGTAATGTTATGACTTTATTCTCATAATATTCTGACTTTATTCTCTTAATATTCTGACTTTATTCTCATAATATTCTGACTTTATTCTCTTAATATTCTGACTTTAATCTCGTAATGTTATGACTTTATTCTTGTTATATTCTGACTTTATTCTCGTAATATTCTGACTTTATTCTCATAATATTCTGACTTTATTTTGACTTTATTCTCATAATATTCTGACTTTATTCTCATAATATTCTGACTTTATTTTGACTTTATTCTCATAATATCCTGACTTTATTCTCTTAATATTCTGACTTTATTTTCATAATATTCTGACTTTATTCTCGTAATATTCTGACTTTATTCTCATAATACTATGACTTTATTCCAGTAATATTCTGACTTTATTTTGACTTTATTCTCATAATATTCGGACTTTATTCTAGTAATATTCTGACTTTATTCTCGTAATATTCTGATTTTATTCTCATAATATTCTGACTTTATTCTCTTAATATTCTGACTTTATTCTGACTTTATTCTCATAATATTCTGACTTTATTCTCGTAATATTCTGACTTTATTCTCGTAATATTCTGACTTTATTCTCGTAATATTCTGACTTTATTCTCGTAGTATTCTGACTTTATTCTCGTAATATTCTGACTTTATTTTGACTTTATTCTCATAATATTCTGACTTTATTCTCATAATATTCTGACTTTATTTTGACTTTATTCTCGTAATATTCTGACTTTATTCTCGTAGTATTCTGACTTTATTCTCGTAATATTCTGACTTTATTCTCATAATATTACGACTTAATTCTCTAAATCTCAGATGTATTTAGTGTCCTCAATGTGGCCCTAATACTCAGTCGTACCGTAGACCTAGAACAATGATAAATAAAAATGAAAATATAGACAGTTATTAATTCCCATGTTTATAAGTCCACAGTGATCCACTGGAGAGGAGCTGAAGAGCCTGAAGAGCCTCAGGAGTCTCCGGAGCCGCCGGTTGCTTAGAGACCCCCCGGTAGAGCCGTTGCCCGTTAACGTTATCTCCAGCTCAACACTAGTGCGCTATGACGTTGTCATGCTAGCTAGCCTGCCTTAACAACCAGCGCTATTTAACGGAAAACACAGCAGCGACGGAGGGATTATAATACTCACCACTGATGTAATTGGTCCATTTATGCAGCATTCCTTCCATTTTGTCTTCTTATTATGTGTTTTTGCCGTTCATTACTTGTTTTATCATAACAAGATATGATGCCCAGCTGACTGGAGCGACTCCATCGAGGCCTAGAGAGTGATTTAGTGGAGCAACGTCCTCCTCGGCTTTAATGTTACAGCTACGTGGATAAAAGAGCGTTAACTATGTTGTGAATCTGAGACTCTACAGACTGATCCTCCGAGTGATGGGAAGATCACGAACGAGTCGGTTCTTTAAGCCGGCTCTTTTAAGTGAACGATAGAAGCCGGCTCCCGTCCGAGAGACGTTTTTTTTTTTTTTAAATTAATTCAAGGAAGAATGATAGGACGATCTTGTCCGCGCCATGGGCACTCCATGCACTAGTGATGCTACATGCTGTGCCGAGGTTTCGGAGCGTGTGTCGAGTAATCCAGGAAGTTTTCCGCGATGCGCATATCGAGGCTTGTATTGTTTTAGACCAATGACGTCATTGATGACGTCTGAAGCCTCGCTGCCCAGCCTTACCGCTGACTGGTTCATGAAGTGGTTCAGATCTTCACTGGTTAAACCAATGCCACTTTCCAGAAGTGAAACACTAATATTACCCCTCCTGCCATTATTATATTATATTACACTACACTATAATACAATTATTGACCAAAGGATTGGTTTACACACATAAGATGCATTACTTATAAAACAATTACAATTTATTATACATGTATGTTATATACTCATAATATACTTACTAGAAAATAGACATCATATTATATACTATATAGATAGAAATGGATTACATGGTAAAATTTATTTTTTTCATTGTTTATAGTCATTCCCAACAGCCTTTACTGGCGCTAATACAGTATATCACACAGTATATGTAAAATTATGGTATTCAGGAAATTATAAGGTTTAGTATAATTATATTGAATAATTTGAGTGATGTATGTGCACACATAATCATAGGTCAAAACAGCGCTACATTTGGCTGAATTATAAAAGACAGAAGTGGTAAAACGAAGAGCCGTTTGGGAGCCGAAAGAGCCGGCTCTTCTTTGGTGAGCTGAGCCAAATAATCTGGCTCACTATAAAGAGCCGGAATTCCCATCACTAGTTCCTCCCATCTACATCAGAGGGGTTTAAGTACTGTGGAGTGTGGATTGAGGTGATTGACAACAAAGAAGAGCCAATACAATAAGAGATCATATAATATGGGCGGGGTTTAGGAGTGAATTGTCCAATCAGAGAGGGAGGAGGTGCAGACAGCTGAACAAGAGGCTGCACTCATGCAGGAGTTGGCTGCCACGTAGTTGGCATTCCTGCCATGTATTTATTTTAAGTACTGCATTTTTTTTTTAGGGAAAGGTTTAGGGGTTTTTTTGTAAATTTTGGGGAGTAAGTTACAGCAATCAACAATGATTATTTTTTCTATTTGTTCGATATTGCCCTCACTGTTTGTGTTGTTTGTCACTGGGGGGAAACTGCCTGAGCCAGAAGTTAAAATAGAAGTTTTACATAAACCCTTCATGTGTTTACGAAAGTCAAAGTATGGAGACATGCTTCTTGTTCATCACGAGGGATACTTGGAGAGTAATGGCACCCTGTTTTATTCCAGGTAATTTGATGCTTTATGCCTATAGCTGCATGCATTGCTTTGCAATTTTCTTACACTAATAATGCAGGACAAGTCACTGCTTGTTACAGCTGTAAACATCAATGCATGTATCTTCATTTTATTTTAAAGAAAAATTGCACACTTTTCTAATAAATAGTATGTCATTGCAAACTTTGCTATTGTGCTAAACTAGGTGTAGTAGTCTGGTATATTTATAGTGTATTTTAATGTTTTTTTATATTGTGTATACTATAGATATTATCTCTGGTGTTGATATGTTTTTTTTATTGTATATTTACTGTTCCTGTGCATTGTCTGGATAACCTGCTGCTGTAACACAAGAATTTCCCAATTTGGGATCAATAAAGTCTATCTATCTATCTATCTATCTATCTATCTATCTATCTATCTTTACAATGCTGCAGCCCACTACTTGTGAGTATCTCTGCAAATTCAGACCTCAACAGTAACAACTGAACTGTCATTATTAGGTGGCAGATATATGACCCTATACATATTTGTGATATCATATGTACTGGACATTTTTTTCTCAAAAAAAAACTGTGATGGATCTTTGTAAACTTTGGCAGCCGCAAAGAGGGGGATCACAATCCAGTCTGGTTCACTCTTGGATTGCGAGAGGTGCTCAAGGGTTGGGATAAGGGTCTGCAGAACATGTGCACCGGAGAGCGCAGGAAGCTGACCATCCCTCCATCTCTGGCATACGGCAAGGAAGGAAAAGGTAAGTCTTGACTCGCCCTTTTTTCATAACATATCTGTGCTTCTTTTCAGAGGCAAAGCACAAAGCTCTGGCCTCCCTCCCTACATCCACTTACATGAGGGCCCATATACTCTGTCCCCTTTTCTCCACAATCCTAAATCCCTGCTTCTTTTACATTAACCTTTTTTTTGTTTACAGGCAAAATCCCTCCGAGCAGTACCCTCATTTTTGACATCGAGCTCATGGAGATCCGAAATGGTCCTAGGTCGCACGAGTCTTTCAAGGAGATGGATCTCAATGATGACTGGAAGCTCTGTAGAGAGGAGGTGTGACATTCTTTTAAAAGTGTTTTTCTCTTTGCAGAGTATAATGTTTGTTTTGTTGCTATGTCATTATTATTCTGTGTGCACTACAGGTGACGGAGTACCTGAAGAAAGAATTTGAGAAGCACGGATACTCCCATAATGACACACATCACGAGTCGATGGTCGAGGACATCTTCAAAAACGAGGATGAAGACAAAGATGGGTTTATATCTGTGAGGGAATTCACCTACCAACACGATGAACTCTAATGTCATTTACTTTTATCAAACTAGTGTTTGTTTCATGAATCTCCTCCAAAATAGTGACATGAATTTGCTTTTTTTTTTTTTTACACATGCAGTTGAACAGTTACTTTTGGTTGAACATTTTATGGAAAGATCCATAATTCATTTATATCTCCATTCCGCACTGATGATGTCACCACAGATGAATTTACGCAACAGTATTGGACATCTTTATTGATTTCATGAAATAAATGTTTTTGAATTAAACAGAGCATCATGTTAATTTATTTTTATTAGCTTTACAATACATGTGCTGAAAACTGAACCTGTGTACTGTGTGACAGCCCCTCTGTGTGTTTGGATCCTCTGCTGTATCTGCTTTCTCTCTCCAGGGCTGCAGACCTAATGAGTGTAATCAGCAGCGTGGGACACACCTAGGCCCGGTGTGCTCCATGCTAAAAAGCCAGAGCATGCAGCAGCCTGTGGGTCGGCAGATCTCCTCACACCATACGGCTGTGCCTTGTTTTTACAGCGCAACACTCATGAAGCACATTTTCACACATCCACTTCCTACACTACTGACTCAACAGCTTCCTCCCATACACTCATTTAACTTACTTTTTGGTTATAAATCACTTTATTTGTTCAGTATACCCGTGTTTCCCCCATTTTTGTCACAGTTCTAGACCCAGGCTGTGACAAATGGGGGCTTGTCTGGGATGGTTTTCTCAAGAAGGTCCTGAGAAAATGTGGAAAAACGCACTACTCCAAGTTACCTGAAACACTACGAAGGCCAAAAAAAGAAGAATTGGATGAGCCCCAATTTGTCATAGCCTGGCTCTAGAGCTGTGACAAAAATGGGCAGGTATACTGAACAAATAAAGAGATTTATTAAACAAAAAGTCAGTCAAAAGAGTGTATGGGAGGAATCTGTCAAGTCAGTAGTCTAGGGAGTGGATGTGTGAAAATATGCTGCGTGGATGTTGTGCTGTAAAAACAAGGAGAAGGAAACAAAAACCAAGGCACAGAGGTATGACGTCAGGAGATCTGCAGAGCATCCAAACACAGAAGGGCCATCCCAACTGTATGCAGTCAGCCTTGGTGATGTGATGCTGGATGATGGTAGTTTTTTATCTGTGTACGTCTTCATTAATCACTAGAGGGCACTCTTGTCCAAGACTTTTCTATCATACTTAACAAATCTTGATCAAAACAGAACAGCATCAGTGCACTGCCAGGGGTCCCTTCTCTTTCAGTTTCTAGATTTCAAACCGTTTCTGGCGCATCAAAATGAGAATACAGTCATCTACCATTTAATCATGGAAAAGTATGCAGTTCAGTTACGTGCAGTGATGCATACACCAAATTATGCCTTAAAGGAAAACCATTATATTTATTGTTTCAGTTCATGTATAATTGTAGTTTATATACAACATATTGTATTTGAGACTTAAGCAATCATCAAATTCACTCAGTGGAATCCAAAATGTACATTTTCCAGTGAAAAACTGAACAACAGAAATGCTGCCTAAAACAGTATCCAGATGCAAAATGCTCTTGTTGAATCCTGCGTATTTGAGGACAATCCATAAACAGGAGGGGGGAAACCCCAGGCCTACTCATAGCCCTATCAAATGAATGTCATGTGATGTGTCCACACTGCCGACTTCCGATTTGCTTTCCATTCAGTAATGATGAGTGACTCTTGGTGGGATCATTGCTAAAAATAAAATGCTTTGTGATTGTAGTGAAAGATCAGTAGTCTATCTATAATACAGGCGACCACAGGCAATATACTGTAGATCACATACACTATAACAGGCAGAGCAGAGGTAGCCTACTATGGCTCAACGATCTATCAGTGGTTAGGATGAGATCAGCTATACGGCATCAACAGGAAGCACGATGTTTCAAAGATTAAAGAAGCCAGTGAGACATGTGATGGTTGTCAGCGCTGTTCTCAGTCTATTCTTTTCCTCAAACCATAAAAAATAAAGCTTTGTATGATTCTAGTTGAGTGAATCTTGACAGTGAATATAAGCCTCACAGTCTGATGATGCAGTTGAGATAGAAAATATACAATCTCATTCCCCCATAACACCAAAAGCTACCAACAAGCATATCAGCATCACATGCTTACTGTATTCAAGTATTGAGTATAAGACATATAATATCACAGTTGCTCTATTACATAGGTGAATAGAGACAGTTCCAACATTTATTTTAGAACTAATGATATTGCAATTCTTTAAATAAATAACAGAGAAAGGAGGTGCTATTATTGTTTTGCAATCTTTTCCTGCTGAAATTACGTTCTGACATGCACCAGTTGTTAAAGCGACCAAAGTGGCGAGGGCTGGAGACTCTGGGCGTGGGAGTATTAGACATGATGAAATCCAAATCAGATAAAAAAAAAAGGTTGTTAACTACATACCTGTGATTCACTCACTGTGCTCCAGGCTACAAGCAATCATCACTGGAGCAGGGCTGGGCCTTTTCTCCTGGAGAAACAGCTATCACACACTGTGGTGATAAGATGTTAAATGGAGACAATCATTCATGATAAAGTACAATAAGTCACACTATCTTAAACTGAAGTTTTCTTTCCTTTAATAAATCAACATTTGATAAATTACATTTTTTAATTGCAACCGTCACAAAAATACATTTTGATAAAATGGATTTGTAGAAAGGATTTACTTAATCACATCAAACCAAGTGTGAAAGGAACACGCTCGGTGCCGCTGAAGCGTGACTATTACCTCCCATGGCACTGTGAAGCGAATGGCGACTCACTGCTGCACCGAGCGATGTCACTGGCATACAAAACGAAGACAAACAAATGGGCCCAGATCATATTTTTTAAACTTGAAAATATCCCAAATTACAGCATGTAAACGGAAACAGTTTTGCAATATGCCATGTGAATTCAAATGACCAGTATTTAATCCACCTGTGTATTTAATCCACCTGTGTGTTCACCACCGTAACACTGAGTACAAATGAAAAAGCAAAAAAACACAAACTGCCTCTCCTCCGATTCTTTTCTTTTCTCTCTTCTCAGTTTTGTATATACACACCAATTCAACAATCATTCTCAACGGTATATATTATTGTGACAAAAAGAACATGATGCAGAGTAAAAGACAAAAATAAACATCTTTACAAAATAAATCTTTACACTTGTTGCAAAAAAGTGCTTCATGAGCGCCCAATTGTCTCATTTCTTTTAGTACACACAGTTAAAATATTGATCATCACATGATCTGATTTTATCTACAATTCAATGTTAAACAGCGTTCCCACTAAAATCACAATATGCACACATGTAACGTGTGAACGTTAAGTCGGCTGCTGCTGCTGCGAGGCT